>JAPYXV010003634.1:0-12068 GCA_028533065.1 Trachops cirrhosus
GTATGTTCCAGGTATTACAAGGGGCATACTGGCAACACACAGCCATCACAGGCATCACCTGGGTCATACTGGTGTTTCATCTGGCTGCCCTGCACCTCAGGCCATTTGCATTTCCTGTTCTTTCTTCCTGGAATGTTCTTCCCCAATTACAACGCTTCCTTTGGTTTATTCAGGTCTCTGTTCAAAGGTCTTAGGGAGGCCTTTTCTCATGACCCTTTAGTAAATATGTCTGTCTCTACAACCCACATTTACAAAACAGTAATTTTTGTTCTTCAGGATGACAATCTTTAGCTGTCATTCCAAATTCCAAATGTCTCTAAAATTGAGTCTTTGTTTTAAATTTGGAGGCAATACATGTCTTGAGGTCACATGGGGCTAATCAGAGTGTATTAATAATAATTTAGTGTGACTTTACTGCAGAAATGTTAATGTGTTTGATTCCAGGATGGTACCTCAGACCCATCTATGGGTAGCTCTGTATTATACAGCAAATGTGCCATAAACTTTCTTGCATCTGAAAAAATATCTAAAATCTCAAATATTCCTGTCTCCAAGTTTCAGTAAAGAGAGTAGACCTGTGTTAGCTAGGTGCCCAGCTCAAAGCTTTGCCTAATAGAACTTCAAAGAACAGCACACTGCTATACCTGTCAGGTCTTGCTGTCCATTAGATCACTAGGTTTCCCAGAAGATACAAGTCTACATTTTTCTTTTCCCAGATAATCTGAACATATCTAGAAAAAAATTAATATTTGTTTAGGAGAACTCTGCTTTAACATGTCTATCATTTTCCCAATCTGTTGGAAATAGAGCCAAATAATGCCAATTAAAGCATGTCAGGTAATCCGTTTATAAAGGAGCGGTCTCCTGAGTCGAGGTAGAGCTCTGAAATTATGAGGGCTTCATTTTAAGAAATACTTTCTTTCTCAGAAAAAATTGTTATATAAAGGAATTTATATCCACCCACATCTAGACTGATGAGACTATGGATAAGCGTCTTGCATATCCTTATTTTACACTCTTGTGGGTCAAACACCTGTGCTGTCAAAAGGAGCTGAGTACTATGAAGAGAGCAGTTGTAAGGCAGACGGTATGTTTATGGTGAAGATATAACTGGTGAAGAATATAACTGAGAACTTGTTGATCTTGCTTGCTTTTATCCACAAATGCTTTCCCATATGGCTTCAGTCTTGTGTTCTGCACAGGTTTAAAAAATGCCTCTGCACTTCCTCATTTTCTGTAATGGTTTCTAGTGTGGTTTCTAATCTTTTTTTCTTCCTCTATATCACACTGTGTGACCAAGTACCTTTCAACCCCAAACATGTTCCTCTTGTCCCTGTCATATTTAGCCTAATTATATTGATTTGATAGTATTCTGTTCCCCAGTAAAATATAACAAACAAAATAATCCCAGGCATACGTAACTACATAATTTTACCTTTTTAAAAAATCCTCACCCAAAGACATTTTTCCATTGCTTTTTCTTTTTTTTTTTGAGAAGGGGTGAAAGGAAGGGAGAGAGAGAAACATTGATGCCAGAGAGAAGCATTGGCCTCTTGCTTTCTGTACACACCCAGACCAGGGACCCAACCCACAACCAAGTATGTGCCCTGCCCGGGAATTGAACCTGCAACAGTTTGGTTATGGAATGACACTCCAACCAACTGAGTCACATCAGCCAGGGCTAGTTTTACCTTTTACGTAGCAAATCACTTATAAGACATATGTAATATACTTATTACCTAACCTATTTCTACATTTAATGCAATATATCAATACTTTAGTCACTGTTTCACTTGAAAATAATGCAAAAACATTGTTATGGTCAGAAAGTTTGTGTCCTTCCCCCCAATTTATATATTGAGATACTAACCCCAAGGTGATGGTATTGGGAGATGGGGCCTTTGAGAAGAGATTAGGGCATGAGGGCTGAACATTTACAAGCAGAATTAGTGTTCTTATCAGAGTCTTAAGAAAGCTCCCTTCTCCTTGCATCTTGTAGGACACCAGGAGAGGGTGCTGTCTATGAGGAAGTGGGTTTTCACCAGACACTGAATCTGACAGTACCATAATCTTGAACTTTTCAGCTACAGTACTGTAAGAAATGGTATTCTGTTGTTTGTAAGCCACCATACATTATGTTATTACAGCCTGAATGGAATAAGACATTATTCTACACCCATCTTCTGTAGGCCTGTCTATATTTTGTGATAGGTGTTGGCTGTAATTATAGTTTAGAATACACTTAATTAGAAAAACAAGTACTTTAAACTGATAAATATGTAACATTTTCCTGTCAATACAAATGGAAACATATGTATACACTTAGTAGTACCTATGCTCTTTTTTGGTAAAGATCCTGGACTCACAACTCTTTTAACTTACTGTGTTCCAGTGGACAGTGATAGCATATCTTTGTTTAAGTATTTGAGGACTTCCTATGTCTAGGCTTTGAAGTGGACTTTGAGGTGAACTCTTTGATGGTTGCATTTGAAAGCATCCTTACTTTGACCACAAGAAATTCCAGGTCGATATTGTTCTTATTTAATCCCATGATATAGTTCCAGTTATGAGGAAAGCAGTGACTCCTTCAAATGGACAAAAGCCCAAAGATGTGATACTTGGTTCATTCATTCCTCGAAGATGGTATGCAAGGTTGCTACAGAAGCAGTATGCATTCTTTTAATGACATGTCATAATATGTCATCTTTATGAGTCCTGGTAGATATTTTTAAACTAATTCTAACTCAATTATATAGTTTGATATCTTGCTTCATTATTAAAGAATCCCAATTTATAAGCATTTTAAGAAAAATTAAGCTGTTAAGTGTATTTTTACATGTGATAATATCCATACACTAATATTATGCATTTTACATCAAATTGTGTAATTTATAATTACTGGATTATCAAACTTTTAAAATATTTGTTTCCTTTGTTAAGTCCAGATATCTTTTAGGAATACCAAAAGTCAGTGCTCATGGTGCATTCATTTTAGGTCCCATTTTATATTTAGACAAGAACTAATAAGTACAGCTGACAGCTGTAAGCCAGCGCCTTCACCTCTTTTCCAAATCCTTGTCCTGATGGAGGGGTTCAGATCAATGATCCTCTAACTCAGGCAGGTATCAGAGTCACCTGGTGGACTCGCTTAACTTGACTGCTGGGCTCCACCCCAAATTGTCTGATTCAGTAGCATTTCTGACAGGTTCTCTGGAGCAGTAGATGCCATTGGTCTGGGGACCTCACTTTAATCATGCCCAGCCCCAGTGGTCCTCCATGTCAGTGTCTTCTCAACCCAGCACTGCCATCATCACAAAAGAAGTAGCGGGTGAAGGAGAGCCTGGGAAATCTGAAGCTTTTTGTATCACAAAGGAACCTTTATTCTTAGCAGATAAAAATAAAAGAAGACAGAGCCCAGACAACAGCATTTTGACTTAAAAGGTTCCATTCTTTTTGTTGCTGTGTCTGGCCAAAATAGAGACCATTCTGGAGCTGAAGCATGCCATAGATTTTTACTTATTATCATTATTTTCTTTTCTTGGTGATGTAAATGCTTTTTTTTTCTGCAAGAAGATTAATTTTGAACATTTTTCAGAGCCCTGGGCTATATTCACAGAATTATTTTTGATAATCATGTCATTCTTCTATCTACTAGTTTACAAAGGCCAGAATACACTTCTGGGACAAAAAAAAAAGGGGACAAAAAGAAAAAAACATTATAGGAATGTAGGAATATATGTTAAATGTTGTAAATTCAAAACACTATTTGGAAAGTTCACAAAGACTTTCTATTGGCCCAAGTGATGTAATGCCCTCAGAATTATTTAATGCCATCACATTTTAAAACATTGGACCACTGTCCCAGTTTTTTAAATAAAAAAATAAACATAAGCTTAAGACCTTCAATTTTGTATTTTTAGATAATTGCACTATCACTGTAAAGAATAAACACATAGTCTCCACTGGAAATAATCTACTTCACTAAAATATTTTCTCTCAATGTAATGATGAGCATCACATAATGAGTTTACTGAAATGATGACAATTAAGTCCCCAAGGCTCTTGTTCTACACTAGTATTTCTTCCTTTCCTATCGCAGGCCATTTCCTTCACTTTAATTCTGGGATTGTTGATATTAGAGATGGCCCAGGAAGCAGAGAGATGCTGGGCCCTGTGCTTGTACTACAGGGCTGGTTAAGGAAGGATAACTAGTAGACACACCTTTTGATGAGGTGGCAATTGACAGAAGACTCCAACATCAAGAAACAGGAATTTAAGTAGATTCTGATAAGAGCTTGATAAGAGTTTCCAGAAGTGGACTGGAATTGAACTTCTTCCAGCAAGTGGATTTTTTTTTTTGTTCCTGTTTCCAAGACTCTTCTTTTCCTATTCCTATTTCCCTTTTGGCCAAGTGTAATTGATTAATTTCTTTGTCTTTCCCCAATCTTATTGTAATACCTATCAGGAGAATGAAAATATAATGGTTTTCTTTTCTCATTATCATCCTAATATTGTCACCAGAAATAACTAACGTGCCATTCTGTATTATTAAGAGATTTGTTACATGAGCAATAAAGAACTAACATTCCTTATCTCATTCTATAGTTCTATTTTCCTTGCAGAGTAGCTAGCTCAGATAAAAATTAGCTTTGTGCTCAAGCTGAATTCATTCTGTGAAGTGATACTATTCCACATGCATTACAGGGGGATGCCCCTATTCTAAGCTCTGATGTGGGAGGGTTTGTCTAATGAAAAAAAAAAACCCTAAGAAAATACAAATGGTAATTTCAATGCATTTGAAAGAATAAAATAGGCTTTATAATGCAAGTCTTCTTTTGTATATAACAGAAAATGAGAAAAATGGGACAAAATTTCTGCCATAAATTAAATATAAGATCATTGGGAAGTCTGATCTGTCAATATATGTGTACATGAATGTTTGCACATGTATTTTGTATTCTTTATAAAATAGTGAATCTACTATATTTAGGTAATCATGTTAAAAATATATTGGTATGTATTATGGAATCTACTGTTCATATGAAATGTAAGCATAGAAAGGTGAGGATTGTAGGAAATCCTCTCTAATTAAAGAAAATATTTTATTTATTTATTTTTAGGGAGAGAGGAAGGGAAGGAGAAAGATAGGGAGAGAAACATCAACATGTGGTTGCCTCTCACATGCCCCTTACTGGGGACTTGGTCTGGAACCCAGGCATGTGCCCTGACTGGGAATCAAGCTGGCAACCCTTTAAGTGGAACCCATGCTCAATCCACTGAGCTACACCTGTCAGGGCAACCTCTAATTTTTAAAATCATATTCACCTGAAGAATCCCCTTTGACTTCAAAACAAGGAGATTTCTATTTGGATATACAAGAAAATCTTTGCAAATATTTATTAAATATATTTGTGTGTATTACTGTACAAGCAAGGTCAACAGAGAGCTGCTGTGTGTCTAGAAGATTTCAGAGGTATTGCCAGATAGACCTTTTGGAAAGGCATTTGTGTGTGTGTGTGTGTGTGTGTGTGTGTGTAATGTTTATTGGTATTTTGAAAGAATAACAAGGACAGCCATATATTGACTGTTTACTGGAGGCCATGAACTATTTAAGCCATGATAGACATAAGGTTGGTCTTCTTTCTCAATATAAACAATGTGGTAGGAATTTTATATCTCTATTTTATAGATCAAAAAAAGGGCCCAGCAGAGTTAAGAAACTTCCTCAGTTCACAGTCACTAAGAGGCATAATAAAACCTAGTTCTATTTAGCTCCAAAGTCAATGCATCTTGTCCACTATTCCCTAATGCCTCAGCTTGCAGTCTCTTCTGAAGTATTAAATGCAGAAAGGTCTCCAAGAGGGAATTATGTAGCACTAAGTGCTGTGTTAGAGTATAGCTCTAGAGTAGACAAATAAAAATTTACATTTTCTTAACTAACAGCACATAAGGTATATTTTCTTAGGTTGTAAATTGCTGCAATCTTGCAATTGTAATTATTGCACATCAAATATCTTAAGTGTATGGCACCTAATACAATATACATGAATAAATGCTTTGACGGTGTTGCTGCTACTGTTAATAAATTATGCTCATTCACATAAAGGCCCATTCACTTTTGTGAGCTTTTGGTGAAATAGCTTCAGTGTGTAAAAAATAAAAAAATAAAAACCTAGGCAGAACAGGTAACTACACGCTGTAAAACTCAATGTAACAAGAGTCTGGAATCTACTATCAGTGTGTAAAATGTTAATAATTACTGTGAGGTTTGTGTGGACACTGAATCTAGCCTTTAATGACTCTAAGGTAATAGCTAATACTTCTTATAGATAGGTAAGTTCATTCAACAGCCATTAAAAGAAACTAAAATTTCCAGACAGATGTACATCCATTGATATTGGATCATTTGGGTATTTTATGCACCAAACTTTAGGGCCACCAACCTTGACTTTTATAGTTAGTTATAGAAACTAGCGCCCAATTAAAATGCTCCTTGGCAAGCAACATCCTTGAGCAAGGCAGACTAATTACTGTAGGGAATGAGAAGAGAGACAGGCTTTAAATCATATGGATTGACCTCAGAAAGTGGAATAAATCAGTGCCAAGAATACAGCTGCAAAAAGTGGTGAATAAGAAGGAATAAAATTTGCACTGATATTAAATCTTAACTACCTGAAAGGACATCAAATGAGACTCTACCTCATTCTTGGGTTTATTTGGTGACTGTCAGAAAGTTGAATGTGCATGAAATGTTTTACTAGTTACTCTTCATATTTTGCAGTGATTTTTAAAATGGAATTAGTGTTTTTATTATCCTATATGATAAATATCTGCTTCAAGGGATTTTTCAAGAAAAGGAAGTGAATTTGGCTTGCTGTCTTCAATGTTTTTTTCTTCTTTATCTGTTATATTCCACTGTGGTGTGGTCACATGTAAGAAGCCAAGAGGGTATCTCAAAGTTTTCTTGAGTGTAATAAGGGATGACATCATCTGACAGAACTTTTAATCATTTACATCTTGAGAAAGAACCTATGGGTGATGGTAATTCTCACTGCTGCTAAAAATAAGATCTCAGTAGATTTATAGTCTCTTCCTGAAAGTTTGAACTGCTTTCTAGTTCAACCAAAGCAAAGGTGGGTGATGTCTTCATAAATGGTACAGAATTTCTGTAACTGTAGCTTATCATACACACATGAATAAGCACATGTATACATGCAGCGTGCACATACGCAAACACACTGCGGCAAACCTCACCAAGAAAACTCTACAAAAGGAGGAAAGGCTTTGGCTTGACTCTTGTCCTTTAGAAATAAGAATTTTGAGTCTTACAGAAAGGAAAATTGCATTCAATCTAGTCTTTTTTAGATGATAACAACTAGATATTTCCTAATGAAGGACTGTTTGAAGATTTAAAAAAAAAAAGGAAAAATAGTCCTCCTTTACCCATAGGAGGATATGTTATAAGACCTGCTGTGGATGCTTGAAACTGTATGTAGCACCAAAACTTATGCCATGTTTTTCCTCTGAATATATATTATGATAGAGTTTAATTTATAAATTAAACACCATAAGAATTTAACAAAAGCTAATAATAAGAAAGGTTATGTGAATGCAGTCTCTCTCTCAAAGTATCTTGTTGTAGTCTTACTTTTTCACTTAAAGGAAGCACTTTATGACTTCCTTGGGCATATCCAAACTGCATCACTACTCTTGATCTTTGAGGCCATTATTAAGCAAAATCAGGGTTACATAAGCAAGTACTCTGATACCATGACAGTCAATCTGATAACCAAGAAGGCTACTAAGTGACTAATAGGTGGGTAGCCTATACTGTACAGAGACAGTGAACGAAAGGATGATTCACACCTTGGGCAGGATCACGCAGGGTGACATAAGATTTAATCAGGCTACTCAGAATGGTGGACAATTTAAAACTTATGAGTTGTTTATTTGGAATTTTCCATTTAACATTTTTGTAACATGCTTTACAGTGAGGAAGTGAAATCATGAAAAGTGAAACCACAGACAAGGTTTTGCTTGTCTTTTGAAAATTATAGAAACCAATACATAAAATTAGAACTTTAGAAATATTATATCTCCTCACAAATAAAAAAGTATAATAGATATACATTTGTTTTTAATATCAACTTGCTAGCTTTGCTTTTAAAGAAAAGGTGATAACCCTGAAGCCACATAGCTTAAAAGTACTGCCAGACCTTTCTGTTTTATTCTATGTGCTGTTTGTTACCAGAGATGCAATCTGCTTTTCTGTGACAACTTCTTTCTTTAGAGTTGTATTACTAAAATATATGTATGTATGTACTGCTTATGTAGCTGCTAAAAATCTTGTTTTCAACTAATTAGTCTCAATTAATTTATGATTATGCATGGTTTCGCTTCTCTCCAATAAGCTCTGCATATGTTGACTATAGTTGGGTGATGTTTCAGCTCTTGTTCTCTTTGGCAACTGCATTATTTCTGCTCAATATGTGTTCTCCTTGCTCTGGTGCCTGCATGTAGTTTTGAACTCTTTTTCATATGAAGAGTTGTTGCCTATTTGAGATGCAAGCAAAAAATTGATCCTCCAATTGATCCTCCAATTTTCAGTACCATGAAATTTCCACTTTAGCTTCATTAAACATTCCTTTGGGAGCCATAATTCAGAAGTGACTCAGGGGCATTATTGCTTTAACACTTCCCATCAAATATTGTAAAAAATCTATTGTCCATGGCTGAAGGACCTCCATGTGTAGTGAGACTTGAGTCTTTATGGTTAAAGCTTTGTAAAGCATTTGAAATGTTGTAACACTTTTATAGAACTAATCCTTAGAGCAGTGCTGTTTAACAGAACTTTCTGTGATGATGGAAACATTATATGTCTGTGCCATCTAGTATGGTAGCCACTAGTTATGTGTGTAACTGAGCACTTGCAATGTGGCTAATGTAAATACAAAAAGTAATTTTATATTTTGTTTAATTTTAATTAATTTAAATGGACATTTTTGGCTAGTAGCTATAATATTGGGTAATGCAGGTTTAAAGGATAGCTAGAAAGTTTGTCCACTAATTTGGTTTGAAATCTATCTGTGTAGCCTTGTTTTATATTTAGTATTCTATCATTGATTTCCATTTTTACTAGAAAAAAAATGCATGTTATATACTTACATCTATGAGTATGTAAGTATACTCATACTCATAGATGTAAGATATAGATGTAAGCCATATCTATGTCATCTATATCATATCTATAGTACATATAGATATAGTTATACATCTGGATGACTATTTATTAGTGAGCTATCAGTGTTGATAGAGAGGTGAGTGCATGTGGTACAATTACAGAATGTCTGTGTATTAAAATGTGTTCACATGCTCAATTCTTTTGATCTTCCTCTAGTCATCTGTCACCTGAAGGAAGGAGAAATTAGCAAAGTGTTATCATTTACTTAAAGTATCATTCTCACATATGCTCTTTCTTATTGATATTGTGTATGAAGGTCCTCTCATTTTGATAGATATTTAGAAGACAAGATCTGGAGATTCCTTAACTATGTAAGAAGTTGTACCTGAGCTTCCCTGACCCGTAGAGCCCCTGCCACCATGCAGATATATTAATGTTCTAAGAATCTGCCATTTAACCTTTAGGATGAAGTAGATGACACATGACAGTACATTGCAAACAAGAATTTATAATGTGTTTGATATGATTATGTTCTGGACTCATCACTGTAGCTCACTAAAATTATCACATCAACATTTGGATTTGGGTCTAGAACAGATTGCTGCATTTTAATGCCACTACTTGAACATGGGGTAAAATTCTGTCTCTTAGGCACTTGACATATGGAAGATAATGTTAGTCATTATGAACTGTGAAAATCTTCTAGCCCTTTTAAGTAATTAGTAAAACTTTGTTGAATGTTATTATTGACTGAGTTCTCTACTGGAAAGAATGTTCAAATTACATACCATTATATTCATAAGTAACAGATTTTTTTTCTTTTTTAATTTTAATTGTTGTTCAAGTACAGTTTTCTCCCTTTTACTCCCATCGAGCCCACCTTCCCAACCCTCCCCACCTCCCTCCCTTTTCCACCCCACCTTGTTTTTGTCCATGTGTCCTGATTTTTTTCATTGAGTTAGATAATGTTCATTTTACTTGTCCCTAATAATTTTTATTCTCTTCATTATTTTTGCTTTTTAATGCAGTATATGATTATAATAAGTTTAAATAGCAGAGAATAGGAGAGATCATAAAATACACTAATTTGTTACTGTTAAAAATCCTAATGAACTATATTAAGAGCATAGAAACATTCCTAATAAACTATAATAAAAGCACAGAAACATTCACTTTAACATAAAAATAATAAAAGATTTATTTTTACTATTGTTTTATTTTTTCTTAAATTACTGGCAAATGCAATAAGATATGAAATGAAAATATTAGCTAGCTAGTGAGTAAGAAGAAACAAACAAGTTGCCATTTGCAGATTAATTTCTTTCCACCAGGAATTTTAGAAAACAAACTAAAAATACTATCAACTCTTATAATTTAATAGATTTACTGTGTTCCAGCAAGTGTAATGTAGTGATTGAGATTGCAAACTCTGGAATTAGGCTGGTTGATTTCAATATCACAAGGATGTGTAATTTTGGGTAAGCCGTGTTGTCATCTTTCCCTGAGCTATCAAATGGAGATAAGAATAGTGTTTATAGAGTTAGGTATATTAAATGCCATGATTCCTGTAAATTAGTGAAGTATCTGGCACATAGTAAATGTTCAATAAATACTAATTTGTAAGTAAACTATTTATCATTGTTGTTTTTACTTAAAAATATAATAGAGGGAAATTATTCCATTCACATTAGCAAAGATAATAAAAATATATGAAAACTTTAGTTCAAACGAGTATAATGAAAAACCAGGAACCTTAAGTTTTCTTTACTAGACATGAAAAAAGACTGTAGTTCTATAGCAACCATTGACTACAAAGAGGTATAAATAATGAGCCAAGAGTGAGTATAAAGTGAAATAATAAAACATAAATAATAAAATAAGGCAGAAAAAGAGGAATGAAAGAAACAAAGGACAATTAGAACCAATGGAAAACAATTTAAAAATGGTAGAAGTACATCCAACCATATGAATAAATGTAAATTATCTAACCACAAAATTAAGAGGCTGACCTTGTCAAATTGGATAAAATGCAAGACTCAATTATACATAGGATGTCCAAAAGAAATATGAAAGCACATACATGTTAACATTAAATATATGATAAAAGATGATACTATGCAAAGATTATTCAAAAGAAAGATGCATCGCTTATATTAATATCCAAAGTACAATTCATAACAAGGAATAATATCAGGAATAAAGAAAGACATTAGATAACTGATAAAGTAGACAAATAGTTAAGAAGGCATGACAATATTGAGTTTGTACCTAACAAGAGAGCTTCACAAAACAAAAACTGATCAAAATGAAAAGAAAAATAGACAAATCCACAATTATAAAGACTTTAAAACCCCTCTCTCAATAATCAGTAAAGTGGAAAAAGCAATGAGAATATGTAAGTCCTTAACGTAACTATCAACCTAAACAACCAACCTGATATAACTGACGTTTCAAGAGTACGTCAAATAATGCTAGCAAAATACTCATTCATTTTAAGTGATGAAACATTCACCAATAGATACTATATTCTAAGCTATAAACTTGTCTCAATAAATTTGCAGAAATTGAACTTATACATAGTATGATTCTACTTTTGATTATGTTGAATCAATAGATCAAGATGAGAAGAACTGACTCAGCATTATTGACTCTTCATATCTATTCATGCACATGGAATATCTCTTCACTTGTTTGATTTCTTTCATCAGAGTCTTATAGTTTTCTTCATGTTAATCTTATACATATTTTGTAAGGTTTGTACTTCAGTATTTTATTTTTAAAAGTGATAATGTAAGTGGACGGTATTAAACTATATTACAGTTTGATGTAAAAGCACTATACTTTTAAATTTCAAAATCTAATTGTTCATTGCTGGTACACAGAAAGC
>JAPYXV010003635.1:0-12067 GCA_028533065.1 Trachops cirrhosus
TCCCACTCACCCCACCCCCTGCCAAAATCCCCACAAGACACAATATATGCTGTCTTCAAGAGACTCACTGACTCTTCATGAATACAAATAAGCTGAAAATAAGGAGATGTAATACATATTTCATGCAAATATAACCAAAGAGAACAGGAGTAGTTCAAATGTATCACACAAAACAGACAACCTCAAACACTGTCAAAAGGGGAATAGGTCATCCTAAAATGATAATGAAGTCAATTAGAGGATAACAATTTTAACTACTATGTACCCCACCATAAAGCACCTAAGAACATTAAGCAAACAATATGAGATCTGAAAGCAGAAACTGCAATGCAACAGTACTAGACAAATATTCCTCTTTCAAAAATGGGTAGCTCACCCTGTTCAAAAGGATTAAGTAATTACTGAAGTTTGACTATGCTTTAGACAAACTACAACTAATATACATATACAAAATATTTTATCCAGCCATGGCCAGGTGACTCAGTTACTTAGATCATTGTCCTGTGTACCAAAAGGTTGCAGGTTTGATTCCCGGTCAGGGCACATACCTAGATTGCAGGTTCGATCCCCAGTTTGGGTGTAGATGGCAGGCAACTGATAGCAATACTTCTCTCTCACATTGACATTTTTCTCCCTCTCATTTTCTCTCTCCCTCCTTCTCTTCTTATGTTTATTTAATCCATAAACATACCTCTGGTGTAGAAATGATCAAGAGGAATATGAAAATGGATTTCCTCACTAATCAATGTGAAATCTATTAGGTTTCCAGCAATACCACTGAGGTCAAATCCTTCCCTCAGAGTTCAGTACAGCAGGCATTGGGGCAGCAGGGAGAGAAGGGGGCAGTGCCAACAAAGCAGCCCTGCCAAGCACAAGACCTACCCAGAAATCTGGAAAAGCAAACTGTACACAGTCCCCATGTGCGGACAGAGCAACCCCCGAGGAATGAAGGACATGGGGCAAATGCACAGCCAAGAGTTCTTTCCGCAGAAGCATGTGGAGCAAAAGTTTATTAGAAATACTGTGCTTTTCAGAGAAGGAAGTGTGGCTCACCCAACACTGAGTGATGGCTGGAGTAAGGGCTTGGGATATTTATTTGGGTTTGTTTCCAGATAGCAAAAGTGTAAGAAAGATATTGATATAGAAGGTTAAGACCGAGTCTGGCTTCCAGCCTGGTTTTGAACCTCACCCACTGTGAGTTTTGGTGCACATATCACAAGAATACAGTGAAAATATTAAGTGTGATCTAGTGCCCCCAGGGGAGGTCATTTCTAGGGCAAGTTTGTCTGTGGTAAACATGGATGGCTTGCTTTCGCTGCTGGTTTCGCATACCTTTCTGCAGGATTTGCTCTTTCTAACCTTCGGGCATCCTTTTTCTTGTTGATCAAGTCAACTGGCATCCAGGGCCTTCAGGTAGAATGTCTTTGGGGGGAAGTGGCTGAAGTCCCTAATGCTGTTTATCCTGCACCAGTTGGGCTCACTATGCAGTGAATGTTACAAAACAGACACTAATAATTCACAGCATGTACTCCTGATGTAATGAGAAGTCTCTCAGCTCTGCCTGTGCAGCAGTGTGGCTACAGTCAAGTTGGATTTGATCTGAATTCTCTGGCTCAAATTATACATTTATTGCAAACAATGGAGAACATATTGTGGACATCAAATACATATAATTACAAGCATTCCTCCAAAACAGTGTGTGTTCTGTTCCAGATCAATCAAATATGCCAACAAAGCTACTCACGTGAAATTGTTGGTTTTGCAGTGCATGTAAAATTTATGTTTACCCTAGAAACTACTGTAGTGTACTAACTGTGCCATAGCATTATCTCAGAAATAATATTGTACCTACCTCAATTAGCATCCTTGTTGCTAAAAAATGCAACAAGTAGTCTTCATTGAATTACATGCCATCTTTTTGCAGCAGGAGGGTCTCGTCTTAGGGTTGATGAAAAGACATTGTCTGTGAAGCTCAATACCACAATAAAGGGTGGTTTGCTCAAATTCAAGAATCTGGGAAGTGTTACTAGACAAAGATCTAGTTATACCATCATACATATGAAAAACATAACACAAGAATGTAGGAGAGACTTTTGAAATTAAAAAACTAAAATGTATAATATAAAGACAAACTATTTATCATTTAAATTTCAATTGAGAAAAATTAATTTTGAAAAACTGAGAAAACTGAATTTTGACAGTTATTGGTATTTTTGTTACTGTGACAATGCTATTATAATTATCATAATAACAGATACCTTCTGAGTAAGACATATTTAAGGATTTATAGTAGAGATAATATGTATGGCATTGTGAGTGCAATAAGATTAGAAACATATTCACAAATTACATTTATAGCAAATGAAGAAGTACAAATTCATACCGAAATTTGACCTATGTATAGATCACCATCTTTTTTACATCACATGAAATATTTTAATGATCTATTATGGGTATGTGTAAATGCAATAAAAATTAAAAACCAGCCTTGGCTGGGTAGCTCAGATGCTTAGAGCATTGTCTAGGTACTCCAAGGTTGTGGGTTCAATCCACAGTCAGGGTACATAGAAGAATTAACAAATGAATGCATGCAGAAGTGGAACAACAAACTAATGTTTCCCTATTTCTCTGTCCTGTCATCTCTCTCTGAAATCAATAAATTTTAAAAAATTAAAAATCAATAGTAATCCTGTAAGAAGCTCTCTCCTACTTAAAATTTTAAAGTGCCTTCCCCACATTCCTCAGATAGCAGCTGGTGTCGAGGTCTCAGTCCCCAACCATCAGTTGCTGTATGGGCTGGCCAAGATCCTTGCAGGTTTTACAAGATAGAAAAGTGTATGACACCCTAGATCCAGGACAGCCCTTTGTGCTGGGGTCCCTGTGAAGTTCCTTAGCATTTTCAAAATATGCCCTACCACACATTCAACAAAGGAGAAAGGATCACAAAGTCTGCAGTCTCAAAGGGTGCCACATACCAAGTTAAGAGGGACATGAATGAGTACTCCTCTCACTTTGGTGGTGGAAATCGGTACACTTACATTGTTTAGGAAGATGAAACTGTCTCTAGCTGGTGGACACAATGTACTCACAGAAGACAACCTACCAGCAGAACCTCATGCGATTAGCATGGCTGAACCTCTGTAGATTCAAAGATCTGCAGACCCTGCCTGAGAGGGCCAAGCAGAGAGAGTGAATGCACACGCCTGTGGAAAAACAATTCTAGAACAATTTAGATTGAGAACCAAATGAAAGTAAGAGAAATCTTGAGTCTCTGAAGTTGGTAGAGACTGGGAGCAGGAAGAGAAATGGACTTTCCTCAGTTAATGAAGATGCTCTACCTGAAGTCAAAGCCACAGGACAATCAGTGATGCACGGCCCTATGATACTATGATAAAGGCTTTGACCGCATCCCCAGAAAGAGCAACTTCAAGAGCATCTTCCACATACTTACTACCACAGTTGACCCTGTCATCTGAAACCTAGAACATCTAGAGCAATGTGTTGGCCACCAACACCATGTTGTGCACACTGATGAGCTGTGCCCACTCCCTGTATTCCCTGGACATTGTCATCCAGTCAGGTCCAAGCTCTTCTTTGACAGTGGCCACCACTTTGACTTTGGCCTCCTGACAATGAGACCACCAAAGAGCCCCCTTGCAAGACTGAAACCAGGCCATGGAGTCAACCTACATGAACCACAGCTTCTCCCAGCAGTGCCTGAAGATGGAGAAATATACAACTTCACATTCGAAGAGGATGACATGGGTAAGAAAGAAATAACCTCTGTTGAAAATTAGTCTTGTAGGTGGTGGAAGCTTGGAAACACTCAGGCCCTGATTTTCCATTGTTGCACAGCCCATGGGGAAGTGTCCATCAACATTAACACCCTCAACAAAGTGACACTCCATGCACTGTGTGGTATAGACTGGACTCAGAAGCTGGACTCTCTTTCAGGGGTTGTCATTGCCATGGAGCTGAAGAACAATAGCTACAAGCGGGCCCGATGGACTTTCTGTGGTTTGCTGTCTGGATTTGAGTCAGGTTTGCTTATGTGTCCCAAAACCATGAGAATGGCCCCTTGTATCATGTCATCCTGGGCACCCTGCAGTTCAAGTCCAATGAGTTTCCAAACCAGATCAACCTGAGCATAGAAAACACCAGGCACATTTTTAAAAAGATTTTATTTATTTATTTTTTGAAAGGCGAGGAGGGAGCAAGAGAGGGAGAGAAACATCAGTGTGTGGTTGCCTCTCACATGGCCCCCACTGGGGACCTGGCCTGAAACCCAGGCATGTGCCCTGACTGGGAATCAAACAAGTGACCCTTTGGTTTGCAGCCCATGCTCAATCCACTGAGCTATACCAGCCAGGGCAACACCTGGCACATCATGCTCTGCTGGACATCAGGACGAATTAGAAGAGGGCAATTACCACATCCTCAGTGACCCCAAGAGGCAGTTCATAGTAATCAATAGCCTGCCTGATGGCTCATTTTGCTTGAGCAAGGACAAGGAGGAGGAGAAAGTAAAAGAAACTTAAGCCTGACGGTGGCGTGGAGCTTCAGGGTTTTTAAAAAGGATTTTATATATTTATTTTTATAGAGAGGGTAAGGGAAGGAGAGGGACAGAGAAACATTAATA
The DNA here is from genome assembly GCA_028533065.1 of Trachops cirrhosus. Lineage (NCBI taxonomy): Eukaryota > Metazoa > Chordata > Mammalia > Chiroptera > Phyllostomidae > Trachops > Trachops cirrhosus. The sequence continues at coordinate 4,640 of JAPYXV010003635.1, forward strand.
TGTGGCTGCCTCTCACACACCCCTACTGAAGACCTGGCCCACAGCCCAGGCATGTACCCTGACTGGAAATTGAACCGGCAACCCTTTGGTTCACAAGCTGGCACTCAATCCCCTGAGCCACACCAGCTAGGGTGGAGCTTGTTTTTAAATCCATGCAGCCTGGGACTTCTAGTCAAGATGGAGTTGTAAGTAGACACACTGTGCCTCCTAGCACAACCACGAGAATCACAACTAACCTCAACACAAAAAATCACCCAGAACTCCAGGAAAATCAAATTGTATGTAAGTCAACAGCCAAGAATCTAAAGAGGCCGTATTCATCCACACGTGTAAGAGGGGCAAAGCTGGGGAGGAGAGGATGTGGTGTGGCATTGGGGAGGCAGCAGCAGGGTGGGAATGTGGTCTCACATTCAGGTGTGGTGGATAAAAATTAGGAAGGATACCTTGGGAACAAGTGATCCCAACACTAGGCCAGACAGCGCAGCCCAGGCTTCCAGTGCCAGCAAAATAAAGCCTCATAATTTCTGGCTTAAAAATCCTTTAAGGATTGGGGTGGTGAAAGAAACTGTCAGTTTCTCAACAGAGTTCATTTAAAGGGCCCACACGGACTTAGAGTGTATACAAGCCCACCCACTCTGGGAACCACCACCGGGACAACAACTAAAAGGGTGCCAGTCTCATACAGAAAGTGGGTGAAATGACTGGAGACATAGTAAGTACCAGGCAAGCCTCCAGAAGCTTAGCAGCAGCATTGTCCCCTTCCCAACCCCTCCCCCACACACAGAGCCACAAAGTGAGGTGGGTTGCCCTACCCTGGCAAACATTTAAGTTTCCGCCCATACAGCCTAACAGGTGCGCTAAGACAGGGCATCAAACCAGCTCTACCTAATACACAGAAACAAACTCAGGGAAGCTGACAAATTGAGGAGACAGATCAATATGGCCCAAACAAAAGAACAGAACTGCAGAAAAACAACTAAACAAAACAGAGAGAGCCAACCCATGAGATGCAGTTCAAAACACTGGTGATCAGGATGCTCAGAGAATTCACTGAGTATGGCAAAAACATAAGGGAAGAAATGAAGGTTACACTAAGTGAAATAAAAGAAAATCAGCAGGAAACTAACAGTGAAGGGAAGGAAGCTGTGTTTGAAACAAATGGTTTGGAAGCCAAGGAAGAAGAAAACATTCAACTAGAACAGAAATAATAAACAAGAATTTAAAAAAAAACAAGGAGTGTACAAGAAGATTCTGGGACATCTCCAAACATGCCAACATCCAAATTATAGGGATTGCAGAAGGAGATGAGGAAGAGCAAGAATTACACACAAATGTTTGTCCCAGCTTTATTTTAAATAATCAAAAATTAGAAATAGCCCAATGTCCATGAACAAATGAATAAACAAATGTTGATAAATTCAAAGACAAGAATATTGCAGAAAAAAGATGAGCTACAAACACATCATAAACGAATCTTCAAGTATTTATGCAACATAAATTAAAACAAAAACTTTTATTCTCATCATATAAATTCTAGGGAATGCAAAGTTACCCATTAAAGGGAAAAGTAAAGCAATGGTCAATTAGAGAATTGTGAAGGGCAGGGAGAGAGGTTATAAAAGGACGAGAGGTAAATACACAGGGACAGATATGGTCAGCATTATAATTATGGTGAGGGTTTCAGCTTAATACATATGTAAAATTCCATCACATATTCTCATTCAAATGCACTATTTGCTAATTAAAACATTTCAAAAAATGCTTCAATATAACAAAAATACTGCCTGTCCAACATTTTGGATAATAGATTTGACAACTCTCTATTCAATCCACATTCTCATGCCCTCCAGGGTCACTCTTGCCACATAGCAAATACAACAATCAATGAATGACTTTCAACCAAATCAGCAGAAATGATAGATGAGTCACAAAAGCCACACCACTGGATAATAGATACCACTTTTCTTCATCTTTAATTTTTCTGTCTAGACATCAGTGGCCTTCAGGTAAACATATGACAGGGTATATAAATCCACAAAACTTAATTTTCAATGACAGTGACTTGGACTAGAAAAGACAAACATGCCTGGAGATCCTCAGATTTGTGTACACACTGGCTCTGCAGTCTTTTTCACAGAAATATTTCTGGACAGGTTTAGAAGCAGCACACTGAGTATAGCTGGCTACAGTCTTCACAGATCTTTTTTATGCAGGTGATTCTGTAATAATCATGGTTTACCCTAACTTCTTTGGTCATACAACTCAGAGACCATCACTTAACTTATGGAATTGTAGATGTTATAACACACAGACCTTTGAAAAACTCTTGAAACTGATTCCCTTCAAAATTACTGGCATACCCCAAGAACAAGGAAAAAATTCATGCTGCTGTCAGGAGTACTTGAGGTTGCCCTGACCACTGTGGCTCAGTTGGTTGGAAGTCATCCTGCAAAGAAAAGGTCGGTGGTTTGATGGTGAGTCACAAGAGTGCCCAGTGCCCAGGTTTTGGGTTCATTCCCTCATTGGGGCACGTAGGAGAGGCAACCAATCGATGTTTCTGTCTCACACAATTTTCTCTGCCCCTGTCCTTTTCACTCTCTTTAAAAGAATAAACATACCCACAGGCGAACAATTTGTTTTTAAAAGTCCTTTGTCTGGTGTAAACTGTCTGATGACAACAAAGGTCAGACATTCTGATAAAAGATTTCCCACATTCACTAAACTGATATGACCTTCCTCCTCTGGGAGCTTTCTGAGAATAGTGATTACTGCTAATGAAAAAAGATTTCCCATATTCAGTGCATTTTTAATGCCTTTCTTTTGTGTAAAACCTCTGATGGTAACAGAGGCCATGGCTAGTGGTATAAGGTGTTCCACTTTAACTGTACTCCTAAGGCCTTTTTCCATTGTGAACTCTCTGATGACAACGGAACGGATATTTCCTATTAAAAGATTTCCCACATTCACCACACTTATAAGGCCTTTCTCCAGTGTGAACCCTCTGATGATAAAGAAGACTAGAGCTCCAAATAAATGATTTTCCACATTCATTGCACTTATAACGCTTTTCTTCAGTGTGAACTCTCTGATGATAAAGGAGGGCAGAATTTACAGTGAAAGATTTGCCACATTCACTGCACTGATAAGGCTTTTCTCCAGTGTGAAGTTTCTGATGACAACGAACGTGCCATTTGCTCTTAAAACACTTCCCACATTCACTGCACTCGTAAGGCCTTTCTTCCGTGTGAGTATACTGATGACAAAGAAAGTGCCATTTCCTCTTAAAACATTTTCCACATTCACTGCACTCATAAGGCCTTTCTCCAGTGTGAAGTCTCTGATGACGATGAAGGCCAGACATTCTGGTAAAATATTTCCCACATTCACTGCACTGATATGGCTTTTCTCCAGTGTGAATCCTTTGGTGTTGAATGAGGCTTCCCCACTGGCTAAAGGATTTCCCACATTTCTCACACTCGTAAGGCTTTTCTCCAGTGTGGACTCTCTGGTGTATAACGAGGTTTGAACTTTGTTTAAAACATTTTCCGCATTCACCACACCTATAAGGCCTTTCTCCTGAGTGAACTAAGCTTTTCTCACATTCACTGCACTTACATGGCTTTCCTCCTGTGTGAACTTTCTGATGATAATGAAGCCCAGAGATTTCTAGAGAACATTTTTCATATTCATGGCACACAAAACACTGTCTTCCAGTTTTGACAGCCTGATCTGGATCAAGTGTATGTTTGCAGCCAGTGGCTTTCTTACATTCCTTCCCTGTGGGATGTTTTCTCCTGTGAAAACCCTCCTCAGATGTTGCCATTTCTTTTGGCTTCTCCCTGGGGTAAGTAGCCTGTTGTTGGACATGTCCTGAGCTGGTAAAAACATTCTGCCCAACCTCCATACAAGTAAAAAGCTTTTGGGACACATTGAAATTGCAGCCCTTCACAAGGGAGGCTCTGTCCACACCTCGTATGGAAGGCTTCTCTCTCATATACTGCTCCTGCTGATGCTTTACTCTGAAATAAAATCGTTTTTTACAGGCCCCACATCTCAACAGTTTGTGGCTATCTTGTATTCCCTGCTGGTCAACCAAGAGGAAGATGTCTCTCAAGACCGGCCCACAGCTCTCACAGGGGTGGCCCTTCTGGGAAGACAAAGCTATCTTGAGATTCTTTTCCTGTGATGCTTGTGTAGGAAGGTTCTGTTCAGTGGGTGCCTCCACATCCTCTGCTCCACAGCAGCAACCTGACAAAAAGAAAATACTTTTGAAATGCATGCTAACCATATAGTGAAGGAATATTATAGTGACAAATGTTCATCTGTCACAGCTAGGCATGATCCTGTGGAATGATTTTCAAGACAATGAGTTACACTGAGGAAAGGGCTGTTATATGTTGGCTGGCCCCAAAGGTCAATAAATGGTGCAGAGCTCACCAAAAAAGATACAAGCATAGAATGTGAAACAAAGACAGGAGGTAGGGCCTACTAGTTTTTCCTTAATCAGGAAAATAGGACCTTTCCTTCTGGTGATGACAGGCTGTGTAGAAGAATTTGAATGTGCGTGAACCCGTAGAAACCAATCGCAGCCCTGGCTGGTCTAGCAAAGTTGGTTTGGTGTCATCACGCACAGCAAAATGTTGACAGTTCCATTCCCGCTCAGGACAGATGTTTAGGTTGCAGACCCAGTCCCAAGTTGAGGCACATCCAAAAGGTAACCAACTGATGTTTCTACCACACATTGATGTTTCTCTCTCCCTCCTCCTCTCTCTAAAAATAAACACATAAAATTGTTAGAGGTAATTCCTCTTCAAGACAAAATTCAATTTCATCAGAGCATATACTATTCAAGGACAATATAAGAATATGTAAGTGCTGCCCTGACTGATGTGGGTGAGTGATTTGGGTGTCCTTCTCCCTCCTACCACCTCTCTCTAAAAATCAATTTAAAAATCTTTAAACAAAATAAAGTTGGAAAAAAAAAGATCTGGTACATATACACAATGGAATACTACCCAGCCATAAAAAAGATTTTAGCCCTTATAACAGCATGGATGGACCTGGAGAACATTATATTAAGTGAAATAAGCTACTCAAAAACAAATATCGAATTTTATTCATGTGGATTCTAAGGAACAAAGTGAACTAACAAGCAAAATAGAGACAGACTCATAGATAGAGAGTAGGGTGACAGCTCTGGGGTGGGTGGTAAGGGGGTGGGGAAATTGAGCAAAATGGAAAAAGGACTGATGGACATGGACACTAGTGTGGTGACAGCAGGGCGAGGAAGTGGGGAGTATAGGGGGGATAATGGTAATAAAAAATACAATAAAAATATATATATATATTAAAATCTTCCAAAGGGAGGGGGTGGGGAAACAGAATACCTGAGTCCTGGCTGGGGTGGCCACTTGGTTGGAGCATAAACAAAAAGGCTGCAGGTTGGTCTCCATCCCCAGTTGGGGTACGTGCAGAAGCCAAATGATTAACTGATCGTTGTTTCTCTATCACATCTCTCTCTCTCTCAAAAAAATAAATATATCCTCAGGTGAGAAATTTAAAAAAATTAAAAATGAATATGTGCACAATATGAGGATCTACATGCATAGATCAAGGATGGAGAGCAGTGAGGAGAGAAATGGTTGACATGAAGGGTTTAAATATCTTTCTCCCCTCCTTCCTTCCTTCCTTCCTGGAGAGGGGAAGGGTGGGAGAAAATTAAAAAATATCAATGTGTGGTTGCCTCTTGTGTGTCCCCTACTAGGGATCCAGACTGCAACCCAGGCATGTGCCCTAGACTGGGAATTGAACCTGCAACCCTTTCGTTCGCAGGCCGGCACTCAGTCCACTGAGCCACACCAGCCAGGGTGAAGGGTTTCAAAAGATGGAAATTATTCATAGACTGGGAATCCTAGGAGAAATGATAACTGTCAAAAGACACAGTAGTTGGAAAAGTGTCAACAATATGCAAAGGCAAGTAGATTCAGGTGTGAGGAAGCAATGGTAAAAAACTCTGTTAAATAAATGAGTTCCTACTTATGACCTTAACAAATCCCTGGCATCAAACCCTCACCAACTGCCATTCACCAAGGCATAACCCTTTCTGAGCCCACCCAAATGGATGGAGTCATGCCCCTGCTGTGATGTGCAAATGACTCTTCCCCTTAACTGTCAGTGGAGCCATGCAATGGCATTTGGATAAAAAAATCCTAAGAAAGAAACTGAAGAGATAGATGATAAAACTATGATAACACAAGAGAGCACAAAATAGACTCCAGCAAAAAGATCTCTGTGAGTGACATCAGCAAAATGGCAGAATAGGAGATGTGAGAAAAAATGTGAGAGAAAGAGAATAAATTAGGAAGTTGATTTTAAATAATAACCTAAAGACTGACTTCCCAAATCTGAAAGACATGGAAATAATCAAGTTTGTGGTTTCTCACAGGTAACTGTACAGGTTGATGGGAGTAGGACTTCACCAAGACACATTATAGTAGAAGTGTCAAAATTGCAAAGCAAAGAAAATTTTCAAAACACAAAGAAAATAGAAACACTTCTCACAGAAAAAACACACCCATATGCTATGGGGAAAGTTCTGTGAAAAAACCTTAAAGGCTAGAAGAAAATGGAGTGATATATTGAAAACACTAAAAGATAAAAATCTGCAAACAAACAGTATTTATCCAGAAAACCTGTTCTTCAGAAATAAGAAAGACATGCCTAGGCCAGCAAAGGTGAGAAAGTTCATTGCCACTCACCCTGACTCAGCAGAAATACCAAAGGAGAAACTTCTGGACAAGAAGGCTGCGTAGGTTGACATGGATTGCCACTTCACACAACCACATCAAAATTACAACTAAAAGATACAACAACCATCACTCACAATGGTCAGAAATTCAGTTGAAAGGAAGTCTGACAACTACAGAATTAAAGAAGCCGCATCCAACCAGACTTGTAGGAGAGGTGCAGACAGAGAATGGGCTGGTCCCACAACCACATGTGATGGATAAAATTCAGGAGGAATATCTCAGGATCAAGGAGTCCCAGCCCCACACCAGGACCCCAACCCAGGATTCCAGTGCCAGGAAGATAAGTCCCCACAACTTCTGGCTATAAAAGCCAGTGGGGATTGAGACAGTGGACAAAATGCTGGGCCCCCAAGCAGTTCCTCTGAAAGAATGTACACACGGACCCACCTACTCAGCCTCAGCCCCTCTGAGCTCCAGCACCAGGGTAGCAGCTTAAATTAAGGCACCAATGGTATACTGGGAGAAACTGAAGTGTCTGACATTAAGGCAAGCAGATGCCACTATCCCTTTGCTAAACCTTCCTGGCACAGAGCCAGCAAGCTCGTGCAATATCTAAGACTCTGTTAACCTGGTTAACACTACTTAACCTGACTTGGAGATCCCCAGAGACTCTGGCCCA
>JAPYXV010003636.1:0-12067 GCA_028533065.1 Trachops cirrhosus
TGGCTTTTGAACCATTATATATTGAGGGTCCATATGAAATTTTCATTCATCTCCACGACCACTCCACATACATTGCCCTACCTCTGCTTTCTTAGGGCTTTCCATAAGACTAGACTATTCAGCTGCAGTTTTCAACATTAGCATCCTGAAAAGTCTCGAACCAGAAGGCAGAGAAAACTACTACTTACCCAAGGCCCCCAAGCTAAAGAGTCTACTAATCCTGAGCTGGCCAGCTTGTGTAGCGTGGCAGCGTCCCCTCCACGTGAGAGGCTACCCTCCTGCCTCCCCTGTTGCCACTCTCCCTGCTGCCTGGCTGCCTCCCCACTGGCACAACTCGCAATCCCTGCCTGATCCCCGTAACAGAACGGACACGGACAACCAGGCAGGAGCACCGTGCACCGATTTCCTGGGGGACGAGTCCATCTCTCTCACGTCCAAGTGCCATTTTAAGATAAAGAAGTCTGCCGCATGGGATCAACAGAGGGAAGCCCCCTGCTTTATTCTTTGTTAATGTGTCACGTTTTGTTTTGTGGGTTTGACTCGTAGAGGCCACTGTCTCGCAGCGGCGATCGTCCGAACTCCCTGGCATTTAGCAGGATCTGTTTCAGGAACACATCCCGGGTTTCCTTAGACAGTAAACAGCCGCTGATTGCCTTTTACTCCACCAAGAAAATGAGATGACTCCTTGAGGAATCAGCAGCCCTGCCTGTTTGCTTGGCCGCAAGGCACCGCGCGGCTTGTTTAAAATTAGCTTCCCCCATAAATCACTTGCACAATGAAGTGCCTGCCTCTGCCCTCTGACATATTTGTGTCTCTGTTTATTTTTAATGATGACATGGCTTTTTCTGTCTCCATTTGGCTCTTTATCCTTCATGCTCCTGAATACTAAATTCTATGCCAAAAGTGCAAAATCTCAGAAACCACTGGGCGGAAAGATCTCCCTTTCTGCTAGCGCAAAGGTAGGGGGGAAACTGAGTTAGCCTCGGGAGCGTTCTGATGGAAATTGCCCCTGTTCCATTTTGATCAGATTGTCATGTCCTAAACATGTTTTCTTAAAAAGGGCAAGAGAATACTTCTTTATATGCATTTGCCAAAGTCAGTGAATGTAGATTTCATTAAGAGTTTCGTGTTCCATTACCTGTAAATTTTACATAAAAGAGAAAAAGAATGGCAAATAATGAACTCCTCCTAAAAATGTGCATGCAAATGTAGTTAGGAGGAAGTGTACCAGTGTCCATAATTTACTTTGACATGCTTTCAAACTGTGATTAATTAATTGGTGGACAGAGAAGTGTAGTAAAACATTAATGGCGCAAGTAACTTTTTCATTAATTCGTGATAGGCATAAGGCAGATGGTATATAGAAAGCTGTTTACTTTCAACTTTGCTGCATAGTTGAAGTTTTTTACAATAAAATATTTGAAAAAAGCTTATTTGGGAACCTGGGCCAATTCCTTGGGGACATACTAGGTCTACAGCTTCCAAAATCCTGTCCTTAAATTAATCCAAATTTTATTCCTTAAAATCCATATTTTCATACATAAAGCTAGAAGTCAGTAGTTTATAATAACAAGGAAAAGAGGATCATTGACTCAGTGAAAAGTCTAAAATATGGAATATTCTAAGAGACATATTTTACTAGTTAGACATGTGGGCACCTCCTTCAAATGGCATCTGACTAGAAGCTCTTGACTCAACTCTTCAATTCACCACATAAAACACAATGAAAAAAAGGAAAGTTCATATCATGACCAAAATTCATGTAGGAGAAATTGAAACACCTATAATTCAAATGGGCCTAGGATGAGAAACTCCAAAAGGGATGGACTCTTAGTTTCCTACTGAAAACAGAAAATTTACTCAGAAAATTCTGCATCAAATAAATAATTGAGAAATTCTTTTCTAATTCATGAATGCTACCTTTTTGAGGCAAACAGAGTATCTCTATTTCCTTATCACAACTTCTACAGACTTCCACATCCAGAAAACTACAGGAGGCTAGGAAAGGGGAGCTTTTGGCCCATATTGCAATGATACCCTGATTTGGAAGGACTGTAGACAGGGGAACTCAGGGGAGCAATGCATAGTAGCAGTAGTTGTTTGTCATGTTTTTATCTCTTCGAGTATTAGCTAGAGTTGAAGAAGCCACCTCTGTGCAGAAGTACACAATTATATGAATGCTGATTAGATATTAGGAATCTGTCTGGATGTGAAATTAACTTGCCCTCCAGGGCCAGAAAAGTACACTCCGATGAAAGAGGATGGGGAAACCGAACATTTTTCAAGTATTTAATTAGATGTAAGAATATGACAATGAAGCCTGCACTCTAGCCAGTAGAGAACAGAATCAACAGAACTTGAACTTAAGATATGAACATGAAGGGCAAAGTGAGAAGTTGTTTCAGAATGCAGATGGAAAGCACGAAGGGAGAGACAGAGACACAGGATGCAAATTGTAGACTTGAGTGTGTTCCTGAGGAAGTACCCAAACAGTTGGAAAGGAAATAACAATAAAAATAAATAAATAAAGTCAGAGAAACTATTTTAGAGGACATTGCCAAAGAGTTCATAACATTTCAGGGAAGTCAATGAAAAGAATCCAAATGTGATTTTCTGCACACTAACCATGATGTAAAATGGGGTAAAGATAAATACAATGAAGATTAGAGAGTTTAGGTAACTTGATCAAACCCGAAAGCTAGCCTGGGCTCTCAGGAACTTACGTTAGAAGACTTCATTGTAAGAATCATAAATCAGAGATATCAAGTCTGTGTTGTAATTTGGAAAGGCCAGAGTGCCCTAAGTGACGATTTTGAGACTCATTGACTCAGAATTGTCACTTCTCTCTGAAGCTCATTTGTTTGTGATGTTCTTGGCCCACTACCAGGGAAAAACTTTGCTCTATTCGTTCATCCATTTGTCTTTTTAACAAACATTATTGTAGCGCGGCCTCATTAGACACTTTAATAAATGTCTCTGACCTAAAGAAGTGCAATAGAAAGCCTTGTGGTAAACAATTTCAACACAGAATGTGAACTGCAATGTCAGATTGTTGAGAGAAACAGAAAGAGAGAGAATGATGATGAAAAAGAGAGAGACTCCATGATCAGTTATTGTTTGTGTTTTATATAGTATTTTTCATTATTATTTACACACATTGTTTTCTTTATTCTTGTTTCCTTTTTTATCTCTCACTTTCTTTTTGGTTCATTTCATAATTTCCATTGGCATCATCTGCTAATGTTCAACCGTCTCTGTTTTTCTAGGTCTTAAAATGCCTTTATTTTACCTTCATTCTTGAAAGGTATTTTATGAGTATAGAGTTCTAGGATGAGTGTTACTTTCTTTCAGCACATTAAATATATATCTTCTTGCTTTTTTTCCTGGCTTTTATTGCAGCTGTTGAGAAGTCAACTCTCCATCTAAATGCTACTCATTTGAAGGTAATTTCTTTTTTGTTTCTTTCTGCTTCATTTAATTTTTTTCTCTTTGTGTTTTCTTTTCTTCAAAATAGCTATGGCATGCCTAGAAGATTTTTTAAACATTTTCTGATTAAGATTGTATGTGTTTCTTGAATTCTTGGATTATGTCTTCCATCAGTTCTGAAAACTTTTAAACCATTATCTCTTCAAATAGTATCTCAGTTTCATTTACTCTTTTTTGTTTCTGGTACTCCTCTTACATACATGTTAGATATTCTGTATGTATCCTCTATATTGTCACTATTCCACACATTAGCCTCTAGCACATGTGGCTATATAAATTCAAATTTAACTAAAATTAATCTAAATTGAAAGTCAGCTCTTCAATCTCAATAACTACATTTTAAGTACTCAAGAGCCATTGGGTTATGATATTAGACAGCATAGATATAGAATGGTGTTATCATTGCAGGAGTTTCTATTGGGTATCACGGCTCTACAGCTATTATCTTTTCTTCTATATTTTCTACCCTTTGTTTTCTCTTCATGTTTCATTTTGCAAAGACTTCTGGCCACCTATCTTCTTGTTTAATGATTCTTTATTCAACTCTGCCTAACCTATTGTTAAAGTTATTTATTCAGTTATTTTCTTTTTTTGTTCTAGAACACACATTTTTTTATTTTTTAATGATTTTTAGTTTTCTGTTAATTTTTAAAGTTTAACTTTTATTTTATTGAACATAATGAGCAAAGTAGTTGCATAGTCTGTCTGGTAACTCTATTATTTAGACTCTACAGAATCTATCCCTATACTTTATTATTTTGTTATTGTTTTCCTCTTATAGTATTTCCTCCTATACACGCATATGTCTGGTTATCTCTGATTGTGTGTTGGGCATTGTTTTTGAAAAATTATATTTAGTAATAATTTAAGTCTTGACCAAAACTATCTGCATGAAGTGGAGATTTTCATTTGCTTAGTCAGGATCCCAGGCATTTTGTTCTTGACCATTGTAATACAGTTCAATGCTTGAGCTTTTCTGGAGAGTAAAATAATCCAAAGTTGTCACCCTTACTACCAGGCTATATAATCCTTAGAGTTTCAGCCCAAAGGGACAAGGCTCACCAAATCTGGGCTCTTGATGGAGTCTGCATTCAGCTGACAGCCCAATCTGTCAATTAACTTTCTGGGTCTGCATACAGTGAGGGAAAAGGCAGCCTCTACTGCTAGACTGAAACTCTAAAAGATCTCTACCAGGAAGTTACTCACTATCTTGTTAGCTCTTTGATGCTTTTTAAAATCCTCATCTGAGTATATGTTTTTTGATTTGAGAGAGGGAGGAAGGGAGAGAGAAACACTGATATGAAACAGGAACACTGATCAGTTGTCTCTCGTAGGTGCTCAGATGATGTTCCAAACCAACTGAGTCACCAGGTCAGTTCCGCTCTTTGATACTTTTAAAACATGATATTTATAATTCACTCAGGTATTTTACTTTTCCTCAGGGCAAAAAAGTCCAAATAACTTAGTTCACCATTTCTAGGAATGAAATTACTCATCGTTACTTTAAAAGTCTTTTTCTCTGGAGTATGGTGATCAATACCAGTACTCTCACCTATGTTTCTCCAATTTAGTTGAGGGATGTTACATAAATAGCACACTGTGTTTTCCAAATATTCCACTGAGGTCATCTCTACTCATTAAAGGTCTATTGGAGATTTTTGTAGTCATTCATTCATTTATTCAAGCCTCTAACGGAGCTAAGTACCTATTATGGCCAGAACTCTCATGTGCCCCGGAAGTATAATGATGAACTAGACATAAAATATATATTCTAGTGGGACAGACAAAAATGTACATTAGTTAATAAAGAAAATAATTCCACCTGGTGGTGTTGTGAGGAAGTGAAATTTTATAAGCTCCGGAGAGAGAGAATAATGGAGAATGGGCATAGGACCCATTTTAGATAATATTGTCAGGAAGTCTTCCCTGAGGTGATAATTACAGTTAAACCTCATGAATGAGAAAGAATAGCTGTGAGCAGAATGGATGAAACTCACGTAAAAGACACTCAACATTTGGAAATGGTAATAGAAGTCATTGTAGCGGTCAGCTGTATGTCTCAGTAAGGATGATGTGTTTATGCTTTTTCAGCAAGTAGATCCAACGTCCATCACTGCTCTCTGTAGCTCTCTAAATGTGTTTTGAGGCTCATCAGCCTTGTACATAAAGACAGCATCATGGAGTAACATTGAAAATTCTTCGGTAGATGCACAAACCCGTTGTTCCTCATTTCTTAGAAAAGACAGGAGGAAATAGTTGTAAAATTAACAATCATAACAAAGCAACAATTACACTGTTGTTTTGTAAAATTGAGAAAGTCTTTTAATCTCTCTGATATTTAATCTGCCTATGTAAAATGAAGTATAGTTCTAAGTGATCTATAAAATTCTTTCCATTTTTATACATCACAGAAACATTTCACCTTTATTTTCTCATGAGACAGTTCCTGTTGGATAACATATTTTAGTGGAGTTTCTCTATTTTGTTACAGTCTCTTTGTTGCCTGGGGAGGTTTTATAATTATATATGGTGCCCTTCTTTATTGCACAATGTTTGATTTCCTAGAGGTTTTTTTATTTTATTCAGTAACATGGGAAATGCTCCCAAATTTCAAAAGTTTTATACACAATATAATTTGTAAATGCTGTCACATGTCTATAAAATGAATAAGAAATAAGGCTCGTATAAAGACTCTAATAAATACCCAAGGAAAAGGTCTTGTCAGATATAGTTTGGGAGTCTCCCTCTTAAAAACACTAGTACTCAGAGGGAAACTCACAACCTTAATGCATATTTGTGAATATAAGAAAAATGACAAATTAATGACCTGAGCATTGAACTCAAGGATTTTAAAAGAAAAGCAGACCAAATCCTACCCCTAAATGTACAGAAGCTACTAGTAACAGAAGATTAGAAAAATAAGGAATGGGAAATATAAAAGTATGGAGAAAATTACCAAAACCAGAAGCTCATTCTTTGGAATTAATAATAAAACAGACAATTCCATAAGACTGTCCAAACAAAAAAAGAGAAAAAGCACAAAAAAGAAACACAAGGAATTTGCACAAATAAGAAATATTATAATTCTATTTGAAACATGACGTAACCACAGATATACAAAGAATTGATAATATGTAAGAAAATTTTATGACAATTAAATAAACACTAACATTGATTTAAGAAAAACTAAGTACCAAAATCATTTATAAGTAGCTAACAAAACTTTCAAAAACAGAAATCCTTGTTTTCTAAAACTATTTCATAGAATAAAAGGGAAACAAAACCTTGAAGAAATGTCTTCTAACAAATCATGTAATGTTTGTATCAAAAAAGAGAAAGAAAAGATATGAGAAATATATATACACATACATATCTACCCATATGTCAATATCTTGTAAAAATCTAATTGCAAATATCCTAAATCAATAGTAAAATGTTTTCACATCCATCAAACTCTCATAAATTAAATTTCCAACATCACCAAATGCCACTGAAGTTATAGGGGACCTGGAACATTCATACATGGGAAGGAGGAGTGTAATTAGTCCAACCATCTCTGAGAGCTATTTGGCAATGTCTAGTAAAGTTGAACCTACAAATGTACTTGTAGCTGTGTGTGTCACTCCACACAAAGATGTCTTTACTGAAGGATTAAAGTAATAGAGAGTAATCGAAAACTATGTAAATGCCCTATTACTATTACTACTATTACTAAGTAATAGTAGAATGGATTGATAAATTGTATGCATCAATACCACAAAATACTATAGACCTGTTATGAACAACACATACTTCTCTATGCCTCAACATTCATAAATTTCAAAAATGCAGTATCAAGTGAATAAACCAAGGGGCAAGAGAATTATACCGTTGGCACAAATTTTTTAGAACACACAAAACAATGCAATATACTGTTAGTATATATGTAGATATATACAGCATATTTATTTTTTAAACTAGGAAAGATCCACATCAACTGTAGAAGAGCAATTGCCTTCTGGGAGAGAGAGTAGAAAATGAGATCGATCAATAAGGGATACAATGTGAACATGAAGTCTGTCTGAAAAATACGTATATCTTTAAAGATTATTTGAAGCAATTTAGGGTCAATCTAAGCATTTTAATATCTGAATGGAGGGTGTCTACGAGATGTAATATTGGACCTTATTTCACAGAGTAGCTGTAAAGACTGAGTTAATGCAAATAAAGAGCTTAAAGGACAGAATCTGTTCTCTATACGCTCCCTATGTGTTGATTGTTGTAACTGTTATTCGCTTGAGACTGAACTTCCAGACAGCAAAGCTCACTTATTTATGACTGTGTTTCTGTGTGCAGCACAGACACTGGCACAGAGACGTTCGGTGATTTGATTGGTTAAATACACACGTCTTAGATTCTTCCTCTCATCTCAGCTCCCTCACCTACGTGCGTGGGTGCAGGTGGGTAAGAGGGGATAATGAATTGGCATAAACCACTGGTAGAAATTTTAAGTCTTAGTATTTTACTCTTACAACCATTTCCATATGTGACCTGGTTAATGGTTTCAGGGCAAGTGATTACTTTTAAATAACCAACCAGCAGAGTTTATATATGTTTTGAGATTCTTGGAAGAAGGTTGATTATATAAATGCCAACTGCATTAGTATTGATTTCTCAAAGAATAAAAATAAAATCAGCTGAATTGACTATTTATTATTCCTTCTATTCTTTACCATTACAAGAATTTTGTAGGAATGAAGATTTCAAATTATTACAAAAATTATCACAGATAAAGCATTCTTCAGTATATAAGGCCCTAAGTAGAAGAAATAGGCCTTGGCTGACTTCACCCACATGCTGAACTTCATAAATATATAGTTAACACACGGTCCAGATACTTCAACTTCACAGAGTTCAGGAAAGAACAGCTTTTGTTTATGGGGAGTTTTCTTATGTGTTGAATATAAAGTACCAATTAAAGTGTAATCGGAATAGCTGTTTGAGTTTTTGGCAGCATATCAGAAGGAGTTACCGAAAGTAAGGCCTTTCAAATGATAGATATGATTTTGCAGAGGTCACGATATGGTCTGGATAGGGCACGCCTGGCATGATTTCAAACCATAAATGCACGCGAAGCTAGTGCAGTGAATCATATCCCAGGGCCCAGATCCTCACTGTCTTAGGAATGGTTTCCCCATTCCCAAGTCAGTACTGGTTTTCAGAATACTTTGCCTGGAACCTGATCTCTGCATGCAGAGGAGGTCCACTCCGGTCTAGAATAGCTAAGGTGCTCAGGGATTTTATTTTATACTTGCCACTGTCCATATCTTTGTAGATTTTGATTGGGAAGAGCATTCCACCCCTTGGGGCCTGAACCTCTCTCCTTCCCTAGATTAACTTCTCTTGTCAAAACTTTCCATAGAACTGGGTTCCTCGTCTTCAGAGCTTTTACCAATTCGTAATTATGCACCAAGGGAATGACAGAAAGGTTTGGAACTAGTAGTAGGAAGGAACTGAAGGGCATTATGCAAATGTAAAGAAATGGTAAATAAATAGGAAAATAAAAATCAATGAGGCAAGTGAGAGAATTGGTGATACAAACATGGACTGGGTACTGCAGAATTTGGTGTTGGATAGAACAGCCGAGTGGGGCAAATAGTCACTTTAGAGTCTCGGTTAAAATCTGAAGAGAGAAACCTGACCCAGGGTAAAGATATAGTCAGTGACTAGCCCAAGTTGTAACAGCTTCCAAAAACCAAAAACATGCAATTGACCTTGTAACTAGGATTGCATATGGCACCCAGCCAAAACCCACCAGCCTCTCCAGGGCAAAGAGTGACAGCTTTGCTGCCCTGCAGCTGAAACAGGTTGGAACCCATATTAAACTGTGCCAAGTAGGGTCTGCCACTAAGCTGAACACCTGTAATTCACCCATCTGTGTCCCTCAAGTCCTCACCCCAAAGTAAATTGATTCTGAGTTCTAACAGCTGTCTGGGGGACTCTGATGGGCTGTTCACAGCAGGAAAGGCTTTGGGAGATGACAAAAGCTGTGGGTTGTGTTTTCAAGGTCAGAATCCAGAGAGGAATGTTCCTTTGATTCTTTTATGTGTGGAGGGAACAAAAGTAGAACTGGGTGGGATTCTTAATTCGAGTAACTACGAGACGTTATTCATCCCATAATCTGATTTTAAAATAATCGTGGTTGATGAAAAGGAGAAAGATGGGGCAATGGTAGTCCCTTTCATGTAGAAGTACAAAGCAAAGAGTAGGGAAAAGAGGGTACAAACTTGGGAAGTAAAAATAACTTGCAGTGTCTCTGTGATGCGAAGGGAGTGTTAGGAATGTTGTAAATGTATATTCACTAGAAGTCTACCACATTCATGGCAATAATGGAAAAATAGATATGTATGTCCTGGTGGTGATAAATTTAAGATCATTTGGAATAGAAGAAAGGAAAATTCATGTGCTTATCTCCTACTATGAGTGTGTATATTCTTAAATGCCAAGTGCTTCTTGCAGCAGACTCTTGCCAACATCAGCAGCCACTGATATTTTCACTTACAAATAAGTGAAACAATTGTGTTCTGTACAGGTTCTATTTCACAGTAAACAGAATCTTAAAGGCTGAGTAGCTGAGGCTCCCTGGTGACTTGAGCTATACTCCCGTTTTTTTTTCTTGGCAAGCTTATATACTTTTCTATTTCTTGATTTTTCCCAGTACTCTGAATATGAGTCTTTATTTATTGATTTACTGATTCTTATTTATTTTTTGGATAATGTTTTATCTGCTGTTACTAAAGTAAGGAATCTTCATTTATTTATTCTTTTGGGGACCAGTCACACACTCACTAATTTAGTTACCAAATGTTTATTGTCCCAGTACTGAGAATATAGTGTTAAGACAGTCTAGGCTTCTCAGCAAGTGGTGACTCTCAAGATACCATTTATGTTTTGCATGCATGAGAAAACTGGAAACAATCGCCATGCCTTCTTGAATAAAAGTTTGCTAGTTTATTTAAAAAATTTATATAGAAATTCAAAGAATGGCCAAAGGAATTTTGGAAAAAAAACAAAAAATTAGAGGGCTACTTCATATATTACTTGATTTCAAGATTTTCTATAAAGTTACAATAGAGTATGGTATTGGTATAAATACGGGCAAAAAGTATAGGTCAATGGAGCGACAGAGAGCCCAGAAATACACCCACCCACATGTGATCACGTGATTTTTGGTGAAGATGCCAAGGTGATTCAATGGGAAAATGAAATTCAAGAAAAAGCACTGATATAAAATCCATGTGGAATAAACCTCAAACATTCCCTCACCGTATACATAAAAGTCACTCCAAATGGATTACAGATCTATATAAAATGTAAAGCAACAAAAGTCCTAGGAGAAAATATAAAGAAAATCTTCAGACACTTGAATCTGGCAAAAACTTCCTCGACAAGAAGTGGTATACACTAATCATAAAAGAAAATAAAGCGATAAACTGGACTTCATCAAAATTAAAGACTTCTTTTCAAAAAGTCCAACTAAAAAGCATTAAAGTCTGAAAGAAAATATCTTTGACATCTGACAAAGGCAGAGTTAAGAGTGCAAAACCTTTCCACATTTCTGTTTTAAGTCTCAGATGTGACTCCATCATGATGAGATTCCAGTCCTGCCCTTCACACTTGCTACTCCAAGTGTGATCGAAGGGCGAGTAGCGTCAATATCACCGGGTAGCTGTTGAAACGGAGGGCGCTCAGGACCCACCCTGGACCTGTTACATCAGAATCTTTGTTTTAACCAGGTCTCAGGTTATTAAAACTTGGGAAGTCGACTACTCTTGACCACATAGGAAACCAGCTTCCTGCTACTGGTACCTCTGCAGGTATGAAAGTGTATCCTGGGAACGTCTGGACCATGCCGGGAAGCCAGGTGGCGTCACGGAGAGAGCACAGGATCCCATTCAGGCTGCACCTGGATTTGAATCTGTGCTCCACCACTTGCTAAAGCTGTATGCGGAAAACTATAGGCAGGTCGTTTATCACCTCTCAGCCGTCGTTTCCTATCTATAACAAGAAGATGACTCCATCCTCTTTCTAAACTTGTTGGGAGGATTAAGTGGAATAACATTTACAAAAACACCCAGGACAGTACGTGAAATGGTGTGAGCTCCCCATATATGCAGTTCTTTCACGTGATCAATAGAAAAGCACTTTATTTTATAAATCACAAAAGTCAGTGCCTCAAAGCCAGTGGAAACCTCTGACATTTCCCCACATCAAGGAGCAGGATCGTTTATTTGTACCGCTTTCCACATGTACTTTCTCCCTTGGCTCAGCAGTCTCAGCGGTTGAGGGAGGGCAGGCAGTGTTAGGAACAGCCCTTGCGTTTGGATCGTGGCCCCCCTCCCGTCCATCCACATTTCCAACAGCCCATTTAATAACATGAGTAATAACGGGGTTTATTATGCATGCAGCTCTGCAACCATTGCTGAAGAGAAAATTAGTTTGATGCCCTGAGCGACAGTTGAAAACTAGAAATACCTAAATAAAATAAAAGACAAGGAAAATGTATACATATACATACGTAATAAAGAGCTCAATGAGAAAA
>JAPYXV010003637.1:0-12067 GCA_028533065.1 Trachops cirrhosus
TGGACTTCCTGGAATTCTATTTCCTTTGCCAGCTTGGGGAAGTTCTCCTTTATTATTTGATCAAATAAATTTTCCACTTGTTGTTCTTCCTCTTCTCCTTCTGGCACCCCTATAATTTGGATGTTGGAACATTTAAAGATGTCCTGGAGGTTCCTAAGCCTCTCCTCATTTTTTTGAATTCTTTTTTCTTCATTCTTTTCTAGTTGTATGTTTTCTTCTTCCTTCTGGCTCCACTCCAATGATGTGAGACCCAGCTTTCTTTCCATCACTGTTGTTTCCCTGTGCATTTTTCTTCATTTCACTTATTGTAGTCTTCATTTGTTCATCTAATTTGGGACCAAAATCAACCAATTCTGTGAGCATCCTGATCACCAGTGCTTTGAACTGTGCATCTGATAGGTTGGCTATCTCTTGGTTGCTTAAAAGTACTGGTTGTGGGGCTTTCAATTCTGTTTGAACCGTCTTTTTTTTTTTTCCTTTGGTGTGGTCACGCCTGTTACTTCTGAGGGGCGGAGCCTTAGGTGTTCACCAGGGCGGGGCACCTGTCACGGTTGTGAGGCTGGTGTGTGGGAGCAGGGTCTGAGAAGGAACAATGGCGCTTGCTCCAGTCTCTGTGGGACCTCAGTCCCTTCTGCCATTTCCCCCGAGCAAACTGGGCCCCTCTCGTGCCAACTCCCATGTGGGTGGGCTTGTGTACCCTGTGGGACTTTCCAAGAACCTCTCCTGTGAGGCTGGGAGTCTCTCCCTGTGCCTCAACCCCCACAGGTGTTTTCAATCAGCACCCCAAGGCTCTATTTCTCAGAGCTGGGATCCTGGGTTGCGTGTAGTGCACAATTGCTGCTTTGCTTGGTCTGCTGGTTGCCACCCCTCTGCCGGGGTCTGCCAGCTGCGGCTTGCAAGCTCAGGGTCCGCCGGCTGCGGTCTTGTGCTCCCTGGATGCCTTACACACCTGGTCCAAACGTTCTCTGCTCTCTGTACCATGTGCCCTGGGCCCGGCTGCCTGTCTCCGCCCCTCCTACCGGTTTGGATGAACAGGTCTATTTTAACTTCTTGGTTGTCCGACTTACATACAGGTCAATTTTCTGTCAGTTCTGGTTGTTATCCTGTTTCTAAATTGTTGTTGTCCCTATCTTGGTTTTACGAGGAGGCACAGTGTGTCTACCTATGCCTCCATCTTGGCCGGAAGTCTGTATATATTTTTTTGTCAAATGTTTGTCCAAATATTTTGCCAGATTTATTAGGGGGTTTGTCTTCTTATTATTAAGTTGTAAAAGTCTTTTATATATCTTGACATAAATAATTTGTTAGACATATATTTTGCAAATATTTTCTCCTAACATCTTTTTTCTATAAGAAAACTGAATTTAATTTTATTTTTCAGGAAAAGAGGAAAATATTCTGTTCACTCAACTAAAACTAAGATTAGGGAGATTAAATTGTTGAAGAAGTATAGCAAGTAATGGAACACTTTCTTCCATTTTACTGGAATCACGGCAAAAGTAAGGAAGAAGAAGCCAAAGACTGATAAATATTTTCACACATTTACTAATTTCATTTGAAATGAAATAGCATTGTTTTATTTTTCATTGCTTTTTTTGTTATTTAATCTTTGAATAATTCTGTTATTCTTATTTGCCTTTAACTACGACTGAGATTTAACACCTTTTAAGTAATTTAACCATTTGTGTTTTTTTTCTCTAAAATGCATGTTCATCTCCATTTGCCATGTATCTATGGGATTGCTTGCCTTTTTGTTGCTGTTGTTCATTCATATGATCTGTGTATTAATTAACATTTGTATATATATTTGCATATGACTCGCACATATTTTTTGTCAGACTATTATTTTATTTTGTTCGTGATTTTTTTTCATATAGGAGTTTCTAATTTTATGAGCAGGATTATGAAGGTGAGAGATAGAGATGAAAATTTCAGATACCTGACAGGGACTACACCTTTCCTTTGGCCCTGGTAGGTTGCTGAGATGTGGAGAGGTTCTGGATATTAGGGAAAAGGGTCAAGAAACATCTGACTCATTCAGAAAAGATTTATGTACAGAAAGCAGGCCTGGCAGTTCTAATCCCAGTGCTGCTTCACTTTGTGCCCTGACACGGGACAAACAGCTGCTCCCTGGGCCTCTGCTTTGACAGAGTTAGAACAAAGGTTTGGTCCAGATGAGTTCCAGAGCCTCTTCCAGATTCAACATCATTTACAACTGGACTGTATTGCCACTGCCATGACCTGTAGCTGCTGCTGAGTTTCCTGTGACACTCAAGTCAGCCTTGATACTTGGGAAGTATCACCCCATTTTCACCTTTCTCTTCAGTCAGCTTTTCTGCAGCTTCCCTTAAATGGTCTTTGCTTAAAATATGCAGCTTGTTGGGAAGGGACAGGAAATTGCACAAATGCCCTCAGATGATCCTGGTGTCTGGGGTTGGCAGAGTGGCAGGGAGGCAAGAGCATGGCCTCAGAGCCCACTGGGTTTGGCCCTGATCCCAGCTTTGTCCCTTGCCAGCGGCTGGACCTTGCTTGGGCTCAAAACTCACTGGGTGTCCATTCTCCTTCCGTAGAATTCCCTTGTCTGCCTCTCTCCTGGATTATTGTGAGAATCAATACTAAACAAATATATACTCTTCCACCTATTAAAATAATAAAACTCTAATAAATGTAAACACACAACGTTTAATAAGTATTTTTTGAATAAAGGAATATACTCTGACAAGAGGGAAATGAGTGCTCTCCTTGATTGTTTGTGTAGTTGTCAAGGGCACAGTGTTTTTGGGAGGCAGATCTAGCAGTATTTATCAGTAGCTCTAAATTGTGCAAGCCTTTTTACCTAGGAATTTTTTCCCCAAGGAAATAACCTGATGAAGAACACATAAAGGTATTTGGTGCCTTCATGTTTATAGCAGTGAAAACACCGACAGCATTCTACATGCACACTAATGGGGGGTCAGTCCAATAGGGTGAGGGTCAGTGTCTGCGGGGACCTGTAGCCACCTCGAATGCTGGAAGCATATGCAACACTCCCTTTCCAGAGCAGGCCTTGCTGCCTGTGACTAAGGCTCGCTCTGCCGCTTGCTAGTTCTGTGGACTCTGGAAAGTTTACTTAGCCTCTCCAAACATTAATCTTCCCATTTGTAGAATAGTTATAATGATGTTAGTTTAACCTCATTGGGTCAGGAAAAATCTGACAAGTGCTTAGGACAGCTGCTGGCTGGCTGCCAAGGCCCACAAAAGGCAGGAATGATAAATGCACATGAATACATGGAATACATAAAATGAAATAATGTAAGCTAAAGCACCCTAGGTTCACATTTTTGTCAAAAATCAATATGCATATAGGTAGATAAGCACAGGAAAAGGATGGATGCACACATGTTGATGGTGGGTATCTCAGAAGGGGTAGTGTGGAAGGGTTTCAGATTTTTTTTTGCTCATTTGCATTTTCAGTTTTCTACTATGTAATATATCCTTCCTGCAATGAAAACACATTCAAATTATATAAATGGTATAGTTTCCAGGGTATTTGGAAAAGGGTTTTTGCACTGTTTGGTATAGTCTAATGCTTTTCTATAAAGATGTAGTACCTGATGGGCAGTTTTATTTAATCTGATCAAAGTTTATCTGATAAGAGCTCCATTCCTTTGGGATGAGTCTACATTATTTTCCCATCAGGAGACTTTGGATACTAACTCCTTGGGAAGGGCTGGGAACACAGCATTGGAGTTACCACCCATAGTGTGCCCTGGAAGTCAATGCTAATAATAATAACAACATTATTAATGGCAATAATAACAACTAACAATTCATTGAGCACTTATGGTCGGCCAGCCACTGTGTTGAGCAGTTCCCATGCATGTCCCTGTCATCACAGCCCTGTAATACAGAACTATTCTTACCTTTAGCAGTTGGATTAGGAACTGGAGGTATACAGAGGTCTGAAAAATGCCAAAGCTCTCATGCTACTGGGTGCTGTAACCAGGACCCACTGTATTCAAACGTATTGTCTCCCAGCTTGAGAGTTCTGACCAGTGAGACACTTTGACATTACCCAAGAACACGATTAGCAGCCAGCTTTGGTGGTTGGTGTGACCTTGTACAAGTTTCTTCATCAGGAAAACAACAATACTCATGGTGCTCATTGTGAGAAATCCATGAGCTAGTGCATGAAAACACTAGTCGCAGAGCCCAGATGAAGCAATGGTATAGTTATACAGGGGGAAACCCCCCCAAAACCTGAAATTTATTTGTAAAACATTGTGTATTTATTCTCACATGTTTAAACTTTAGCACCTCCAAAGTGCTCTCCATTTGATGCAATACACCTATCAAGACATTTTTTTCCACTGCTCAAAGCAGTTTTTGAACTCGTGGATTTTGATGTACCTTTTAATGCTTCTGCTGTTTTTTGTTTCACCTCTTCCACATCAGCAAAATGTTTCCTTTTGAGGACTTTTTTCATCCAGGGAAACAGAAAAACGTAGCTTGGTGGGTGGGGGGTGGGGCAAGGTCTGGTGAACCAGGAGAGTGGAGCCTGGGGATCATGCTGTTTTTGGTCAAAACTGCTGAACACTCAGCCAGTGTGGGCAGGTGGCTCATAAATCACCCATCATGAAATGGGCAAATAAGTTGACAGAGTCTTCAAAAAAATTCACTGAAGGGAAACACAACCTCTTACAAAAACACCAGCTGGTACACTGATACAGATGGGTTCCTAGAACATTCACCTAGTGCGAGAAGCCTGTACTATAAGGGATCTGCCATCCAGAAGATAATTCTTTTTTTTGGGGGGGGTCCATATGTTTTGGCACGTTTCCTGCTGAGCTCCATTCCAGAACCCTACCTAACAGAGTCCCAAGGGACCACCCCAGTAAACCAGAGCTGATAGGACAGATTTGCAGATAGCTATCCCTGAGCTAGCATTTCCTAGATATTCTGAGGGTGTCATTTCAAGCAATAGAAATACAAGCTCTGGTTGTCTATGGCTGTTCTCTCACAAGCTTGTGCTGAAGCAAACTTCTACCATAATCCTTGTGTAGCCTTCCAGCTGTCACACTCTCTTCCTTCCTCAGGCACAGCTCAGATGTTAATAAAGATGATGATGATGATGGTGATGATGTCAATAATTTAATACTTTCAATAATCCTGTTTTCTATTTTAAGGTACAGTTAAAATTAACATAATTAATTTTTACTAAATAACACTCAAAATTACTGTTCATGATGGCACTTGTTATGTTTCTTTACCTCTTCTTTCTCAACTGCTATCTTGCCATACATTTCATAGTTATAAATTGCTTTCTTGTGATGAGATACAGTATTTATTAATCATATACTCCACATAGTTATTTTTTCTTCATGCAGTTTTCAAATTCACCCTTAAAAAGAAGTTAATTTACTCTCTAAGAATGTGGAATTGTGATGTGAAGGAGCTGCCATTTGAGGGTGATTCTTCAGCTGCCTGACACAGACCATAAGATTTATCTAGAAATTAAACCACTGTCTAGGACACAGTGAATCATGCTTTTTGGCTCTGGGCCAAATGGGTATCACCTCATGTTGTGTGAACATTATTTTCATTTCCACTTCTTACTCATCCAATGGGCAGAATATTGAGCTTCATAAAAACAAAATTGTATGTCAGAATTCAGTGGACTTCAGTCCATTTTATAAAAGTGAAGAAGAGTAGTATCTCAGAAATGTCTAGAACCTCACAAGTATGTGGATGTATTATGCTAATCAATACAACAGTGTTTTATTCAATTTTTCTTTGTCAAATGGAAAATGGTAGAATTGCTTCTACTTTTTCAATTATGGAAGCCCATAATGAGGTCCTTTTAGTTTGGGGTTACTCCCTTCTCTACTTCCCTCAGAGGGTGGGGCAGGGAGAAAGGGATGAAAAAGATTAGTGATCATTTACCAAGTGCTTATTACATGCTAGGCACTGTTCTGAGAACTTTGTTTATTTTAACTCTTTTAGTCCTCACACCAACCCCATGTAATAAAAGTTTATCTGTCATTTCACAGAGGACAAAGCTAAGATACAAAGGAGAATTTGACTACTTAGCATGTAGTGGAGACAAGATTTGAAAATACATGGTCTAATTCTAAAATCTGGCTTTTAATTTGTATTATTCTGTCTCTTAATTAGCAGCCCTAGGTTTCAAGCTACAGTCAATCTTTATTATTTGTGAATTCTTAACTTTCTGGATCCTCATTGTTCGTGAATTTGTCTATTTGCCAACATTTCTTTGTACCTCCCAAATCAGTACTCACCACTGTCCTGGTCCTTCTCAGACATGTGCAGGCAAGGTGACCAAAACTTGAAGCATCTGATATGAGAACAAGGCTGCATCTACCTTCTTGGTTTGGATCTCTAGACTGCAGTATACTTAGTGTCACATTTTTCACATTTTTGTGCCTTTATTTTGGAGACTTTGCTGTTTAAAATGGCCTCTAAGTGCAGTGCTAGAATGTTGTCTAGAGTTCCTAAGGGCCAGCAGACCATGATGTGCTCTCTGGAGAAGTTATTTATTTCAGTGTTGTACATGTGTGCTTCATTCACTGTGAGTTATAGTGGTGTTGGCTGTGAATTCAACAGTAGTGAATGAGCAATAACAGAAAACCACATAAAATAAGGTGATGCATTGATTGGTTGATGAAAGTGTAGGGACCAAAGGCTCACAGGAACCTAACTCTAGTTTCCCCAGGAGCAATGGTTCAGCATCTACTAATTCAGTGTTCTCAGTGACTTTATAGACCATAACTACCACGAATAACAAGAATATTGTACTTACATTACTTATGCATAAAATAATTAAATGCCAACAGTGTTAAAGTATTTCATTGTAGTGAAGACCCTACAGCAGGGTAAGAAAGTGACTCCTCAGTTAGATCCAACTCAGAGCCCTCTCCTTATTGAGTTGCATGTTGTGTAAGACATTGTAAGCTCCTGGGACACAGTGGCCAGTGAAGGACAACTATGATGATTATGGTGATGACAAACATTCTGAACCATATCAGGAGGGTTGGGATGGGCCAGCAAGATGATTTGTAGTTAGGCATTATACTCATATCTTGTTCCCACCCTCCTGCTAATACAAAGTTCAAACTTCATAAATTAAATTATGTGCCAAAGTCCAGTGGAAATAAGTCATTAGAGGGAAAGTCTCAAAAAACATTCTATATGAGGCACGAAAGTGAATTCATCACCTAATAAGGGCTCAGTATGTCTCAATTTATTAATTTACTATTATTATTACTTTGGAAAGGATTTGCTATTACTATTCAATGTGTGTCAGCTCAGAGTTGGCTTGGTTCAATTGAGATTACCATGTATCATTCAAAGATTTGAATTTGTTCTATTTTATGGTGGTTAACTAGCATCTGGCTTTGTGACAAACCATGGTTAATTTCCACAAAGAAATAAAGCTGAAAAAATATATATAGTAGAGCTGTGAGAAAAATTAGATGTAAACTTACTTACTCTTATTTATGTGGGTGTGCAGATGGAGAAATTAAGGCCCCCCCAATTAGTGAATGAGGCAGCCTCAGATAGAGACCCCATGACTTCCATTCAGGGTTCTTCTAAGCACACCTTCTCCCTGAAGTCAATGGAACAAATCTTATCTTCCTGGAAAGAAATCAAAACATGTGTCATTGATGTGTCCAACTACCACTACCTCCTGAATGTATATGATTACCCCCAAATGAGATAAAAATGTGTGCTTCAGTGTGAAACCCTCCAAGCTGGAAAAATCTTTCAAAGCATACCCTTCTGATACTGGTTAAGTTTAATTTTTCCATAGCTCTTGAGGTAATGGAAAGAGGCCCATTCACTGTTTACTAACTGCCAGGTGCTGTTTTAAGCACTCCATATTTCTCATGCACCCAGAATCTATGACAGAGGCACTAAAGTCAAGCCCATTGTAAAGTAAGGAAAGCCAAGCACAGAACCGTGCTCACCCTATAGTTTATGGGTGGATGAGGACTCAAGCAGTCTTACCACTGTATTTCCTCTCAGGAGCAAAGGCTCCTGTGTGGTAGATCAGATATCCAGGTAATGCAGGTTGACGGATCTGGACTATCAGCTCTGTCAGTTAACCTTCATCCAGCTAACTTAACTTCTTGGATCTTCATTTTCCCAGTTCTAAAATGGGGATAATTATATCTACCTACCTAATGAGCAAGTTTTTACTATGTATGTCTACAATTATAAAGGTGTAACATAGTTTTAAGATTATTTAGTTATGAATCAAAATGACTAAACACCTATTTCTGTGTATGCCTGAAGGAACAGGGTGGAGGTGGGTGGGGGTGGTGAGTGAAGAGGGAGAGATGTTTTTTGACGGCTGGATCTACATGCTATTAACAAAATAACCCACCCAGCTTTCTTAGTAAGTGAAAGGCCTTCATAAAATCAACTCTTTAGAAAGTGGCACCTTTTCTTGAGGAGATATTTGCTTTCCTCCTGCCTCCACAGACCACAGTCCACGAATTCCGAGAATAGTTTCACTGTGAAAACCAAGATCAGGACATCTACAATCGACTTGCTGGACTATATGTCTGTGTTCACTCCCACTTGCTGGCATTTTTTATGGGAGTTCGGACAAAAGCCATTTTGTGTCTACTCCCTCTGCTCCCTGCCCAGAACTGGCTCTGCTGGAATGCACTAATTGCTGCTGAACAAAAGGATGCCTTATGTCCCTCTCTGTCCATGGGCTTTGCATTGATTCTTTATGGTGTTGATATTAAAACTGCCAGTGTTTCCTCTCGAAGTCTTCTCCCGGCAGCAGAACATCACACCTCGGTCTCCCTGCACTCCCAGGGAAGTGCTTGTGTAGCTGTGGTATGTGTGCAATGACAGGCTCCATTTACCTGGCAGCCTACGCAGAAAAGCATCTTCAGCTCTTCATAAGGGTCCCCTCTGTCTATCTGGGCATGTGTATCTGGGAGTGACTCTATGGATCCAGCCCTGGTATGGACAGCCATTCAGCACCATGCAGAAGTATTAAATCCACCAGCTGAGTGTTGTGCTAAAGAGAAACATGGCCCTACCCAGAGAGGGTTTGAAAGAGAAATGAAGGGCATGGCTAGGGGGTAGACCAAACACCTATATGAAAGTTTCTTGAAATATTAAGTCCAGAACAGCATGAAAAAGTAAGATTTTGTACCATTTGTCAACAAGGATGGAGAGCAGTGTTTTGAAGATGGGGGCAAGCCAGAGCTGAAGGGAAGGCCAATCAGGGGCCTTGCCTATGAAAGGCTGCTATGCAGTAGCAGTGGTGTGTGGAAGCCTTGCACCAGAGTCTTCAGAGGAAACATAGACACAGGTAGGACTCCTGGGTTTCCTGCAGGGGCCTTGATTGCAGAGCTGCGTTTGGAAGGCCAGCTAGGCTAGGCAACCCCTTCCCCAACACGTACTTCAAGCAGCAATGGCTTCTACACACTGACTCAGTGCGAGTGAGCAATTGGTGCTGAGAGGGATGGGGGTACTTCTAGAGGCCACGGAACTGCAAGAGGGATGGAACCCTGCCTGCACCAGAAAACCCTCCTCACTGCCACCAAGAGCAAGATATGATGAGAATAAACCACATCCTTAGACAAAGAGGGAGCCTACCAAATAAAGGAAGCATAAGAACCACCAGACATTCCACAAAAACAAACATCATGAAAGGGGACCACCAAGCTAAATGAGGGTGAAAAATCATCCTCCAAGGAAGTAGTGATTACAGGCAACACTTTAAAATATAATTAATACTTTATGATGGGTTAACTGGAATCATGACAAAATAAGAATATGCTGATGTAAAAAAAGGACCAAGTAGAAATTTGATAAATTTCAAATAAGACAAATAAAAAATTTCAATGTATAGAATGGATAAATCAAAGTGGAAAAAAAATCAGTGAGCCAAATGGTCAAATCAAGACATTCTCCCTGATTTTAAAAAAATATAGATTTAAAAAAATTTAAATTGAACCCTGGCCGATGTGGCTCAGTTGATTGGAGAGTTGCCCCATAAACCAAAAGGTCACAAGTTCAGTTCCTGGGGTCAGGGCACATGCCTAAGTTGTGGGTTGGGTCCCCATTTGGAGCATGTACAGGAGGCAGCCAATCAATGTTTCTCTCTCACATCGATATTTCTCTCCTTTCCTTCTCCTTTTTCTAAAAAAAAATTCAATAAACATGTCCTCAGGTGAGGATTAAAATTTTTTTAATTGAGGTAAAATACATATAACATAAAGTTTATC
Source organism: Trachops cirrhosus (assembly GCA_028533065.1). Lineage (NCBI taxonomy): Eukaryota > Metazoa > Chordata > Mammalia > Chiroptera > Phyllostomidae > Trachops > Trachops cirrhosus. Next base: position 10,254 of record JAPYXV010003637.1, read on the forward strand.
ATCTTAATCATGCTGGAAAGTACAGCTCAGCAGCATTAAGGACAGTCACGCTGTTGTGTAACCATCACTATCCATCTCCAGAACTCTTTCATCTTGCAAAACTGAAACTCTGTCCCCATTAAACACTAACTTCCCATTCCCTCTTCCTCTAGCCTCTAGTAATCCCCATTCTATTTTCTGTTTTTATGAATTTGACTCCTCTAAGTACATAACATGAGTGTATCATCCAGTATTTGTCATTTTATGCCTGGCTCGTTTCATTAGAGAATGTCTACAATGTTCATCCATGTTGTAGGATGTGTCAGAATTCCTTCTTCTCTGAGGCTGAATATATTCCATTGGATACATATATATATATGTTACATATGTGTGTGTATATATATCCATCTAATATATGTGTATATGTGTTATATATATATATATCACATTTTGCTTACCCATTCATGTACTGATGGGCACTTGGGTTGCATCTACCTTGTGTCTATTGAGAATAACGCTGCTCTGTTCTGCACTTTTATATTACAGGCAAACAGATGAAAGAATAAGAAAAGGGACTTTCCGCCAAGATGGAGGCAGAGGTAGACGCACTGTGCCTCCTCACACAACCAAGATAGGAACAACAACAATATAGAAACAAAATAACAACCAGAACTGACAGAAAATTGAAGTGTATGGAAGTCGGACACCCAAGGATTTAAAAATAGACGTGTTCATCCAGACCGGTAGGAGGGGTGGAGTCAGGCCTGGCAAGGGACATGGAGCAGAGAGCTGAGCAACTGGGGCAGCGTGCAAGTCCACAGCAGGCAGACCCTGGATGCACAAATGGCAGTGGTTGGTGGGCCCCGGCCAGGGGGAAACGACTGGCAGACCCAGCGATGTGGCCATTGTGAAGCAAGGTACTGTACCCAACTCAGGGTCCCAGCACCGGGAAATAGAGCTTTTGGTCACTGACTGAAAAGGAAGGTCCCACGGGGTACACAGGCCCACTCACACCCGAATTGGTGCCAGAGGGGCTCAGTTAGCTTTCGGAAAGCAGCGGAAGGGTCTGAGGTCCTACAAAGAGCAGAGCAAGCACCATTGTTCCTTCTCGGACCCCGCCCCCACATATATCGTCACAACCTAGCTACTGGGGTGTCCCACCCTGGTGAACTCTTAAGGCCCCACCCCTCGCTACAGGAGCTCAACAAGACCAAAAAAAATTTAAAAAAAAAACCAGCAAAGAGATGGCTCAAACAAAAGAATTGAAAGCCCCAGAACCCATCCTTTTAAGTGACCAAGAGATAGCCAACCTATCAGATGCACAGTTCAAAGTACTGGTGATCAGGATGCTCACAGAATTGGTTGATTTTGGTCCCAAATTAGATGAACAAATGAAGACTACAATAAGTGAAATGAAGAAAAATGCACAGGGAACCGATAGTGATGGAATGAAAGATGGGTCTCACATCATTGGAGTGGAGCCAGAAGGAACAAAAAAATATACAACCAGAAAAGAATGAAGAAATAAGAATTCAAAAAAATGAGGAGAGGCTTAGGAACCTCTAGGACATCTTTAGATGTTCCAACATCTGAATTATAGGGGTGCCAGAAGAAGAAGAGGAAGAGCAACAAGTGGAAAACTTATTTGATCAAATAATAAAGGAGAACTTCCCCAATCTGGCAAAGGAAATAGAATTCCAGGAAGTCCAGGAGGCTCAGAGAGTCCCAAAGAAGTCAGACCCAAGGAGGAACATACCAAGACACATCATAATTACGTCAGCCAAGGTAAAAATGAAGGAGAGAATCCTAGAAGCAGCAAGAGATAAAGGGATAGT
>JAPYXV010003638.1:0-12067 GCA_028533065.1 Trachops cirrhosus
AGAGAATCCTAGAAGCAGCAAGAGGCAAGGAGATAGTCACCTACAAAGGAGTTCCCATCAGACTGTCAGCTGATTTCTCAAAAGAGACCTTGCAGGCAAGAAGGGACTAGAAGGAAGTATTCCAAGTCATGAAAGACAAGGACCTACAACCAAGATTGCTCTATCCAGCAAAGCTTTCATTTAGAGTGGAAGGGCAGATCAAGTGCTTCTCAGATAAGGTCAAGTTAAAGGAGGTCATCATCACCAAGACCTTATTTTATGATATGTTAAAGGGACTTATCTAAGAAAAAAAGAAGATAAAAAACATGTATAGTAAAATGACAGCAAACTCACAATTATGAACAACCACACCACAACCAAAACAAAAAGAAACTAAGCAAACAACTAGAGCAGGAACAGAACCACAGAAATGGAGATCACGTGGAAGGTTAGCAACAGGGAATTGGGAGGAGGAGAGAGGGGGAAAAGGTACAGACAGTAAGTAGCATAGATGGTAGGTAGGAAATAGATGGGGGGAGGGCAAGAATAGTATGGGAAATGTAGAAGCTAAAGAATTTATGACACATGGACATGAATTAGAGGGGGGAATGTGGGTGGGGGAGGGTGTGCAGGGTGGAGGGGAATAAAGCGGGGATAATGGGACAACTGTAATAGCATAATCAATAAAATATATTGAAAACAAGCAAATGAACAAAAAAAAAAGCATGGCCGAGTAGCTAGAAACACCAACAGGTGCAATGCAGTGTAACAAGGACAGTAAAAAATACATGCTTAAGAAACAGTCTCCCCTCCTGATTTATTTTCCCAGGTTATCTGGAGTCATTTTCTTAAACTTAGAAGTTAATTCTGCTTTGGTACAAAAATATGACTTCACAAAAGTGACATACAGGGTCTGGCAGAAGTAACACCACTGAGTGTGGTGGGTAGGGGACGTGAATGTCTTGCACAAGATGGACAGCAATTTGAACATTTCACCTAAAATGTCATATGGTGTGCTTGAGTGTGATATTGTTATGTTACAGAATTACATGCTTATGATTTTGTAATAAAAATAGGGACATTATTTGTGCCAGATCCTATATGACTGGCGTTAAATGAACAAATAGCAGTTTACCAGAATAAGAGGGTGAAAGACACTGTAGCTCTGTTTCTCTGACATGGTCACCATCAGTTTCTACTCTCTCTAGACAGGCCAGGGAATCTCACTTTGAGAGGTGAGGTCTACTTCTCCACCCATGTGAATCTGGCCTGGGACTGCTTTGACACACACACACAAAAAAAAGGCAGCTATGATGCTGACAGAATTCTAAGACTAGGTCATGAGAATCCTGTAAGTCCTGCCTAGGTCTCTTAGAATGCATTCCCCATGAAAAGCCAGAAGCCATGTAAGGAGTTCAACTTCCCTGAAATGGCCGTGCTGTGGGGAAGCCCAAGTACCCCATAGAGAGATCGTGTGGAGAGGGAGAGAGATACCTGGCTAGCCTGTGCTGGTCCTGCCGTCCTGGCCCTGGTGCCAGACATGAATAAAAGAGCCATCAGATGACTCTGGCCATGGCCATCATCTGACTTCAATGACAGGAGGGAACCCAAGTGAGAACCACTCAACTGAGCCTGTGTTAATAATTCATGATTGTTTTAAGCCACTAAGTTTGGAGGTGGTTTGTTATGCAGCAATAGATAGCCAGGGCAGATCCTACATATATGTCAGAGAATGTACAAAGGCATGGAGGTGTGAAATTCCACAGTAATTCAGGGTTGATAGGGCTATGACTTGAAGTGTGGTAGAGAGGGGTAAGGAGTAGAAAAACACAAAATTGGAAAGATCAGCAGGCGCCAACAAGCTTTGAATTTACTCTCTGGGTAATGGGAGTTACTGAAAGGTTTTACACAAGGGAGTGACTTGGTCAAATGTGATTTCACAAAGACCATTCTTACAGAGGATGAGATGAAGCATGAAGCAGAGGCCTGAAGACCAGCTGGGAGACGGCTGACCCCATGGAGGTGAGAGAAGCTAAAGGCAAGGGAGGGAAGGGGGCAGGTTAAAGAAAAGGTGCAAACGCTGGTGCTACCTGGGGCACATTTGGGGCTGCTTTTCCCCTAAGGGTGATAACATATCAGGGCTGAGCTCTTCCCACTTGTCTGTGTGATTTCTCCTGTCAGGTGTCACATGCTTGTCAGGTGGCCCTCTGTGCTTAGGGAAGTACTGTTATCTCCGAAGAACTGAACAAAGCCGATAGACACATGAAGGCTGAGGGATGAATGCTGACCCAGTCGAGCCTACCAGCCTCAATGCTAGTAAAGCTGCAAGGCCCGTGGGTGATCACATCACTGCCACGGCAGGAAACAGAGTCAAGCACTGGTGCTGGTACCCGGGATGGCCCTCGCTGGGTTCTAGAGCGTTTTTGGCAGATATCTGGTCTCCAGGTAGAAAAAGAGTGAACACTACTCCAGCACCTAAACAGCTCCAAATAAGTTCACATTTACCAACACATTTTTTTAACCAGCTTGATTTTCCCCAAAGAGGCACACTGGTAGTTTCAGTAAATGAGAGCAGTTGCTCTCTGTTGGTTTTCCAAGCTGCACTCTCCAACATTCTTAGGCCTACTGGTTCACTCAGCAGCCTCCTGGATTACAGGGACAGGCCAAATCAGAGAGGAGATATTTGTCTAAAATTAAGTGGAGAGTGGATTTATGACCCAGAAGGCAAAGAACTGTCCTAAAGGGGAGGCTGCATTATTTATTTATCTTCTTTTTGCCTCAACTCAGTAGAAATGCAGTAATTTACCCAGCGGCCTCTGGGAATGGGTCCAGAACATGAACACAATAATAGCATCAAACAAGAAACAGGAGACTGAAAGGCAAAATCCCCCACAAAGGAGAGTGAAGGGAACCAAAGGAGTCTGTGCATCTGAGCAGCTACCCAGGACGCTGGGTTCAATAGGCGCTTTTCTACCCTGGCACTCCGCGGTATCACTAAGACACACGTACACAGACACACAGACATACGCACACCCAGTGATCCATTGTGCTGCCGTGCCTGTCACCTGCCACTCGGTGTCCCTCCTCTTTCTCCCAGTACGAGAGAAATGCTGGCCCTTGAATGAGGGAGCTTGATCTGATATGCTGGGAGACCTATGCTCACATGAAGCTCTGCTCCTCTTAATTCTACCTGGTGACAGGTATGCAGGAGCTCAGAATTCTGGGCATGGGGCCAGGGTAAGAATTAATTAGGAGACTGCCTCTGCTCAGAATGAACTTCAGATCAAATATACCAACACATGGCCGAACTGGCTGGATTTGAATCCTGGCTCTGTCATCTCTCTCTGTAATTCAGGATAAATCATTTAATTTCCCCGTGCCTCAATTTCCCTATTTTTACCACGGCAATACTAATGCCTAACTCACAGAGTTGTCGTGACTGCTGAGACTAATTCAGCAGGGACCATGGTGCAGGCACTCCACAAAGGGGTCAGAAGGCAAGGGCGGGCAGCGGAGGGCTGACTACAAATGTGCTCTCTCCTTGGAATATTTAGCTCTGTGTTAGGACTACAGCCTCAAGAGGAAATGAGAGTCCAAGAAAATAATTCTGAAGAAACTGGGAAAAGGAGTCAGGAGAGAAGAAAAAAGGTAAGATATGTGAAGCTCAGGGCTCCCTAGAATGCCTACAGAGTCTCGACCTGAAAGCACACCAGATGACTATACCCCCGGAAAGGACCTGCCAGCACAGCCCTGAGCCCGAGTCACACACAGACTCGAGGAAGGGCATTAGAAGGGGACAAGGAAAGAAGCAAAGTATCACAGTCATTATCTTGAGGGACAAAGAGAAGTTTGGTGTGTGAGCAAACCAATCAGAGGCACTGAAAGTGAGAAAAAAAAAAAGGCCAAAAGCCTATCTCCATTTCTGAAGAAAATGGGAAAAACAGAAACTAGAGAGAAAGTGGCCAAAAATAGAGCTGGAAAGAAGGGGAATGACAGGAGCCTCTTTGAAAGGCTAACACAGCAGCGAGGGAAGTTTTCCTCTCCTGCCTTTCTTTCGTGAGATGTGTGTGCCTGAAGGGAGGGGTGCCTTTCTTGAGCTAGCTGTGGTTGGTCGCATGGAGAGCAGCAGTTGGAGGGTGCTGAGCAGGGACAAATGAGGCAGGCAAAAATGACAGGCCCCCAGGGCATTCAGGGAATTAGCTGGTGTTCTGTGGGACCCCTTCCAGGGATGCTCTGAAAGGCAGCTCTCTGGGGAGAAAGGCAGACTCTTGAAGTATACAGTGACTGCGTGTGGAAGGAAAGAAGCAGCAGGGCCGGAGCTGCTGTCTGGACCCTCAGTCCTGCGCCAGGGAAGGGCCATGTGATTCATGGGGGATTACAGGCTCCCCTGTTTCCTGACATTTCGTGAGCTGGAAAAAGCATTTCATTAGAAATCAGATCATCAGAATCTAATCTATGACCCTTCGCTAGTTTTCTGGGGCGGGGAAGAAGGGAATATTCATTGAAACATTTTTTAGTTGTTTTATTGTTGTTCAAGTACAGTTTTCTACATTTATCCCCCCACTCCCCCGACCCAAAACATTTGTGCTAAATAGTGTTATTCAACAAACTTACAAGCATTATCTCATTTAGTTCTTTACCAACCTTGTGCAGTAGGTACTAATACCTGCTTGTGGGAGAGATGCAACAGACTGTTTACAAAATTAGCTACAAGTACATACCCCTCTTGGGTACTCCTCCCTTTCTACACTAACCCTGGGCTTAGCCTTGGGATTTCCTTTGGCCAATAGGCCAACAGGAAATGTGACATATGCGGAGACTTGAAAGTCACCTGCACACTGGGATCTGTTCTTGCTGTGCTTGGAGCTGTTCTGCCACCACATGAACAACCCCTGCCCCTACACCCCCAGGGAGCCCGCTGGACAAAGACAGACACTTGGCCAAATCTCCACCAATGCACCAGGGGATATGGAGTCATAGCAACCAGCGGGCATGTGAGTGTGGCCACTCTAAACCGTCGGCCAAGTCACCCAGAAGACCACAGCCACGTGAGCCCAGCCACGCTCAGCCAAGCTGGTCCAGACCAGAATAATGGCCCAGCCAAACCTATAGAATCTTTTTAAGAAATAATAAATATTTTTAAGTCAATATGTTTTTGAGTGGTTTGATTACACAGCAAAGCTAACTGATACATGCAGAGAATGAGGCTCAGAGAAATGAAATGACCCGGAAAAATCACATAGATATGAAATTTACTATATTGTGCCTCTCTCTTAGACTTCAATTTCCTCATCTCTAAAATGAGGGCAGTGAGTGAGAACATCCTGCTCCCCCCGTGGTGCTTGGAAGAGATGAGAAACCACTCCAAAAATTACACAAATCGGATATAAACATTAGGCTTCATTCCCATTCCCTACCACCTTCTCTTATTCATGCCTGGAACCCAAGGCCTGGGTCTCCCAGCCTCCTGCTTGGGGAATGTCTCCTGTAGGCCTCCCCTAGGCTATTTCCAGGACTTACAGTAACAATGCCTCTCCAACTCAGATGCTCACATCAGACCAAGGAATGCAAAGCAGCCTGCCTACCATCTGTCTTCTCCATCTTAGGGAATGCTGACCGCCAGTCTCTTAGGCACTCTTCATCCGCTCAGTCTGCGCAATGTGTCAGATGGCTCTGAAAGAAAGAAGGATAGAAACGTGGACAGTCTCATTAGCGGTGGAATAAGTATGGAGGGAACATAACAAAGAAAGGGATGACCATAACTGCCTTTCTCCCAAAGGTTCCCATGAGCTCAGAGCCCCCCAAGGAGGGAGATTAAAAGTCTAGATGCACTCCTGGGGGCCAGTCCTGGGCGTGTCTTCCTGGGACGTTAGCGGTGGTTGACATTAAAAGAAGCATTTCATCCAAACTACTCACTTGGCAGATGAGGAAACTGAGGCTTGGAAGTTAATTGCTTGATGCAAGGCCTCTCGGCATATTAGTGAAGGAGCTGGGACCCGACCCAGGGTTCTGACAACCAGCATGCTGTTCTTTGCATAAGCTGAAATCTATTTACCCCATCATGGCAAAAGAATCATCTGTTTTGTGGAAAAGTTGGAATCAAAATACCTATGAATGATCTATGACATCCCAATCAGATTCAAGATAAAAATGAGATAATTGCAAGTACTGACTAGGAGCTGGTACTTACAGTGATTACCAATCACGGGTAGAACGAGGGGCCAGAAGACATCAACAACTATTCAAGCAGCATACTGTCCTGACTCTGAATTAGGGTGCCTTGAGGTTTGGTCATAAATTTTCCCAAAATTTTAATCCATTCCTAGGACTTTGTCTTCAAATGGTAAACAACCTGCCTTCTGCTCCCATTACAATAAATCACCCAAGAAATTGTTTTTTTGTGATTGTAACTCCACACACATCATCACAATGAATTACCTGTGGCACATCAGCAGTGGAAACTAGGTTGTCTTAGGAATTTCAATGTGCTCAGACCAGAAATGCATATCAGGGATGAGGGAAGGCCTGGGGAAAACTGGGAGAGAAGGATGAGGGGTGGCTTCTGGCAACCCAGGATGAAACAAAGGGGAATGAACCAGTAAACTGGAGAAGAAGACTGGGAATTTTCAGGCCTGCCAAATAAGAGGAAGTCTGAAGTGTGTGCGACAGGAAGGTGTGTGTATCCTCTTTCTGCGAGCACGGCCATTGCCTCCAAAGTCTTCGCCTTGCTCCTGCCTTGGCGCCTCCAAAACACATTCCGCAGAGCCGCCAGAAGGGCCTTTCCCAAGCAGGTGGGACAGAGCCCAGAAGGGCAGGCAGGGTTTCTATAGGCAAAGAACTCCTTGCAGAAGGGACACCAACACTGAGCTCCTCACTGAGCTTTGAAGCAACGAGTACTTGAGTTTGGGAGCAGCACAGAGCTGGAGTTTGGGGGTAAGGAGGTTTTAACCTGGGGTGAGGGAGGGTCACCTTTGTTAAAAAGGAAAGGTCCTGAAAAAATCTAAGTGTTCATAAACAGATGAATGGATAAAGAAAATATGACACACACACACAAAATGGAATATTATTCAGCCACAAAAAGAAGAAAATCTTGCCACTTGTGACAACATGGGTGGACCATGAGGGCATTATGCTAAATTAAATAAATCACACAGAGGAAGACAAATATTGTATGATCTCATTTATATGTGGAATCTAAAGAACAAAACAACAACAACAACATAAGCCCAGCTCACAGACACAGAGAACAGATCGGTGGTTGCCAGGGGTTAGGGGCCAGTGAAAAGGGTAAAGAGGTCAAAGGTACACATTGTCAGTTATAAGGTAAATAAGTCGTAGGGATGTAATCAACAGCATGGTGACTAGAGTTAATAATATTGTTTTGTATATTTGAAAGTTGCTAAGACAGTCGATCCTACAGTTCTCACCATGAGAAAAAAAAATTGTAACTATGGATGGTGATGGATGTTAACAAAACTTACTGAGGTTATGATTTTGCAATGAATACACATATCAAATTCATATGTTATACACCTAAAACTAATACAATGTGTTCTGTCAATTATATCTCAATTTTAAAAGTAAATATAATTTTAATTTTATTTGTTGCAGGCTGGTGGGCAGGAGAGGCTCGGCAGCCTTAAGGTGAAGCCTGGGGAAGAAAAGGGTAAGTACGCAAACCTTAAGCTTGACCCCTCAGCCTGTCTCTCCATCATCATGGCCTCTCCTATCTCTTCTGCTCCCCCTCTTCCTCCCACCCCCCAAAATTACTGAGCAATGGGTAGAACCTGGAGTACTTAACATAATCAAATTATCACACGCAATCTGTAGCCTAACCCCAAGAGGATTACTATTGTCCCCACTTTTCCAATAGGGAGACTGAGGCTGAGAGTTTACAGGCCTGTTTAAAGTCACATAACAAACAAGTATCAGAGCAGAATTTACCCTCAGGCCTAGCTGACTCCAAGCCTGCGCTGGGAACAGGAGTGATTTGCAAACATTTGCCCACTCCTATCAGCCAGCCTGATGCTGTGACCGATTCCTAGCTCTCTGTGTAAGGGGAAGTATTCCTGACTCTCACGCCTCTCTGCTTCTCCCACAGGTGCACACGAAACGCTTTCTGGGCATGGAGAAAGATAACTGCTCTCTTGTAAGGCCACTGGCCAAAGGCATGACCTGCTTCTCCAAGGCTGGACACCAAGCAACAAGGTTCCCCCTGAGCGAGAGCAGGGCCACCTGGACGTGGTGGTCCTGGGGCTGCACAAACTCACCATCACCTCGGACAGTTCTACCACACTCACTGCCTTTTGCTAGAGTTAGGGCTCAGCCCCTCATATATTGGATCAAAGGGTTTCAGATGATTATGCAACACGTTTCACCAAAAAAATACTCTATGGCCCTGGATGGTGTGACTCAGTGGATTGAGTGCCAGCCTGTGAATGGAGAGGTCGCCGGTTCGATTCCCAGTCAGGGCACAGGCCTGGGTTGCGGGCCAGGTCCCCAGCTGAGGGTGAGCAAGAGGCAACCAATCCGTGTCATCTCTCCCTTTCTTTCTCCCTCCCTTCCCCTCCCTCTAAAAGTAAATAAATAAAATCTTTTTTAAAAAGTACTCTATGGAGACCACTAATGGTTCTCTTAGACTTACATTTTAGTAAAATTAGCATTCCAAAGCTACGGAAATTAAATGGAGCTGACATCTAACTCTATTAAGAGGGCTCAGCAAGCTTTTACTCTAAAGGGCTACAACACAGGAAGGAAAAGAGGGACATGTCACACCCAAATCATGCCGCTTCCAGCCCCCACCCACCCCAGGCTTCTCCACTGTGGACACTGATCCTTGTGCTGGACAGCTTAGAATTTAGCTAAGGGGGGTTTCTTTGAATGAGTGGATGTTTGATGTGGTTAAATGAGTGGAATTGAGGAATAATTGCCACACCAACACATACGGCTTCATTTGCAATACAACAGAATGTGAAAAATAGCTTTGTTGGACAGAATTCCTCTTTGAATTGGAATTTTGCTATCTTCTGGAACATTTAAAATTTTGACATAGAGCAACTTATTACTTGTTTTATTAAGTCTTATTCCAGTGTTCAGAACCTTGTAGTATCTGGTGTTGCTATATAACTTTTCATTTGTTTATGAGCTATCCCAGGAGCAAGGATGCCCAGTTCGGTCCCAACCTCTCTGATTAGCCCAGTATTCTAGATGTTTTGAGTATGCATAGCTTTCTCTCTCTCCAGCTCTTTTCCCCTACTAATCTGTAAGCTGGGGAAGGTCAGAATTCCTGCAGGACTCATTTCTGTACCCACCTCCCCACCCCACCCCAACTCCCATATTCTCACAGGTGGCTGACCCTCCGTCCAGGGTATCGCCTCCAAGTTACATATGAGGAAACAAAGACACAAAGAGGCTATGTGGCCCGTGCAAAGCTACCAAGTTAATTAGGGGCAAGAGAGTTTGTGTGACTCCATCACTCCACACTGCCTCTCAAAGCCAACAGGCAGTGAAGAGGTGGGGACTACACTGCCCTTGCAAAAGCCACCAAAGGCAGTGACTGGCAGACAGCAGTGACGGCCTGATGTGCAACTTCCAGGTCACGTTAGAAACAGTTTCAGCAGGGTCCATGGCCGGGGGCACGGCTTTCCTCGGGGTCGGCCCCGAGGAAGTGTGTGCTGCAGTACATACTCAGTTCATTTATGTCTTTGAGGATGCCATTTCAACCTCATTTCTAACCTCACATCCAAATTCAAAGAAACCTCCCTTTACTTCGTCCTGAAACTGAAACCCAGTTCTGTACTTTTGTTCTCATTAAACCTCTCTTTATTCTGCAATAATAAAAATGCTGTATTTCTTCTCAAAACAGGCTACATGCCAAAATAAATAGCACCTTGGATTTCCTTGAAAAGAAAGCTTGGCTCAAAGCACAGCCTTATTGCGACGAGAGTTCTTGGAGAAGTCAACCTTACAAAGTCAAATATTCAGCAAGGTAGCGCCCCAGACAGCGAGCCTGTCAATCCACGCACAACCACTTGCAAAGACAAAGCACTCTCTGAAAAAGAAAAGGTTACCTGTACCTCGTGTCGGTCCCACCAAAACGATGAGAGCTTCCCTGTTCCAGGGCCCCTTGCCTCCAAGGGTCAATGTCCCCTGTGCTGAGAGGCAGGAGGCTTCTGGCCGTGCTGCAGCCCTGACACCCGGGGAGGGGAAGTCACTCCTGAAAAGGATTCTGCCAACTGAGTTCTCCAGCCGGCTCACTTCCTACCAACCCAGGAAACAAAGAGATAACTCACGCTCAATAAACGACATATGAATGCAATCTCATTAACTGCCTTTCCACATTTTTCTGCGAATGTCTGTCACTTTTGCCTGCATTGCAGCAGTTGAATGTGGAGCTTCATGAAGAAGAGGAAACTGTCATGAGAAAACCTGGGACCACATTTCCTTCCCTTGGCATACCTGTCCCCCCACCCCTGGCCCCCCACCATAGCCTAGAGCAGGAGGAAGGGCCCCCTCATGGAAAGCAAGGTTCCAGCGAGGTTGGGGCTGCTGCTTGTGGGTTCAGCTCTGTAGCATTGGCTCCCCAGCTGTTCGAGGGTTTGGTCAGGTGATCTATGACCTTGATGGAAAAGCAAATACTGACTTCCTTTTCACTCTCCGGCAACAGGGGAGTGGGGTCAGGAGAGAATTCAAGGCTCAATGAGCTGATACTGGATCTTGCCAAAAAAGGAAAAAAGCTCAGATCCTTCAATTAATTGAAAGTTAGTTCCCAGAGCTGCTGCCACTTCCGAGGACCACATCTAAAGACACCAAAACAGCACATGCCTCCTCCCTTGACCCCCCCACCCCACCAAATCTAGGTGCTTATCTGGGAGTTCCTAAATAAGTATGCCTTTCTGCCTTCCTTCCCATAGCTGGTGTGGCTCATTAACTAAATCGCTCCTAATGAGGACACAGCTTACTCAGGAGTTGAAACCCTCCAGTCTTACATCTCCTTCTTCCTGGCTCTGCTTGAGAAACTTCCTCCCCCACCAGCCTCCTGCCGTCCCGCAACCCTGCGAAGCTTCTGTGAGTAACCCCCAGACTGCCTGCTGCCCTGATGGTTCAGCGTCCGGGAGTCTGTGGGGCAGAGCCGGAGGCAGAAACAATGACCGGCGAGTCCCCCTGACAGCGCCGGCTGCTCCGAGCGCTGAAATACACCCAATTCCGGCAGGAAAAAAAAAAAAAAAGCAAGAAAGTACCTACTGTAAGGATCCAGTTCCAGGCACGGTTTTTAACTGCAGCGCGGACCAGAGATCTCAGAGAGGCAGAGGCTGGCGCCAGGGAGAAGGCAGCTGCGAAGGAGGAAGGTCTCGGTGTCCCAGGCAGGCTCCGGGCAGAGTCCCAGCCAGCCCACTGCGGCCGCAGCTCTTTGGAGCAGAGGCAGGTGAGAGGCACAGCACAGAGGTTTCGGGCTCTCCAAATCCAGCACCACTCTTAGACCTGAAGGAGATAGGGGGGATGGGGAGCAGGTGCCGTCAGAGGGGGGCCAGGAGGTCCTCTGGGCTCCCAAATGCAGGGTCAGGAGTATAGAGACCTTGTCCCCTTTCCCTTCTGTGGTTCTAGCTAAAGGAGGCTGTCCTAGAAAAAAAAAAAGCCCCATTAGTAAGATAGTCGAAGCAGCTCTGACCTTCACAGACACTGCCAGTCGAGATGTGCTTGCAAAGGCCAGGGCAGATTCCTGTCTAACCCACGCTGAAACTGCTGCCAGAGGCAGAGTGTCACCCTGAGATGCTGCCTGTATCCAGCCCAGTCCAGCTGGAAAGCACTTTCCATCCTGGGTCCCCTTCATCCTCACACCAGCTTCAGGCAGCCAGATGGGGGTGGCACCCCATCACACAGGGGAAGAAGAAAGGAGAGACAGGCGGTCTCAGGGACTTCCCAGCCGCGTCTGGCTGAAAATGAAGATTCCTGGGGTAGGGCCCTGTGTTGTTCCTACTACACCCGGTCACAGTCCTCATTTTCCTTGAAAGCTTCTAGAGTCTCTTGCTCAAGAGAGAGGCTCAGAAACTGACTGAAGGGCACAGGGTGGAGTGACGGACATGGGATG
>JAPYXV010003639.1:0-12063 GCA_028533065.1 Trachops cirrhosus
CCGCACCATCTCCTGTGCCCGTTACTCACTCTGCAGTCAGAGTTACAGCATAGCCCTGCTCACGTCCCGGTGGCTTCCTCTAGGGATGCAGCCGGGCTGCTGGTCAAGAACCGTGAGAGAGAGCCTGTCTTCCTCCCGGATGTCTGTCCTTCCGTTCTGCCCCTCCTGGTGGTGACGCAGCCTCCCAGTCCCTCTGGCTGTGCCTGGAATCATTCAAGTTCACACCCACCTCTGGTTTTCACACTGGCTCCTCCCTCCACATGGCACTCTCAGCCCCAGAAACTGCCGTCTTCTCTGACCGCTGTTCCAAATGTGCCTCTCACCTCAGGTCCTCCTGTCACGTTTTCCCTCTTGTGTTTTCTTTGTAGTTTCTGGAATTGTCACTTGTTTTGCTATGAGAGAGGTGCAGATAATCAGAATAGGTAAGAAATGCATTGTGCTCAGGCACCTCAGTGGGCAAAGGCCTCAGCGACATTTGAACTAGAACTCGAATCAGAGATAATGACTTTCCAGGTTGAGATGTGGATAGAAGGGACTTTAGGAGTGAGAACAGCGTAAGTGAAGGCAGAGGCCAGTGGGTGTGACACTTTAAGGAAAGAGCTTTTTTGGGTAGCGTGCCCGTAACCCAGACTAACGGGAAGGCAGGATGGGAGTCAGTGGTGGCTGAAACCACACACCGGCCTGTTTAACTTCCACTCTGTGCACAGTGAGTAATACACTGGACCTCCCGGACCTGCTCAGTGGAACCAAATGGGCTTTAAAAGCTGAGTAGAGTTTTTTCGAAAACAGAAAAAGTCACTGGGAGCCAAGCCTGCCAAGGGAGGTTGGAGTGTGCCAAGATCAGGGGCTTCATCTTAGAGTGAGAACCAAGAGAGGCTTCGGAGGAATGGTGTCTTGTTTCCTGAACCTTCTCGCACTGAACAGCGTGAGGCATCCCTGTGTGTGCAGGGTCCAGGCTTGTCTCCGACACCAGCGGTGGCAGAACAGCCCCGAAACCAGCAGAGTGACTGTCCCAGGAAGGCAGACTCCTCTGCCATTGCCAGATTCCTCCCTCCCCTGCCGGTCTGAGCCACACAGGAACAGGGGGGCTGCCTGATGAGGGTCAGGTGCTCTCCGCAGTGCCACAGCCAGAGTCTTTTCTGTCACATCCAGATGTCAGTGCTATTTTTGGGCAGATGTTCGGGGGAGCAGTTGGTGATGATCTCACAAGGGTGTGACTTTAAAGACCAAATGACATAGCCGTACCCAGGGAGCGAAGCCAGGCTCTGGTCTCCTTGCCCCTGTGTTCCTGGGCCTGCAGATCCAGGGCAAAGGCAGGGCCACTGCTGAGTGAGCCCAGAACTTGTGGGAGTGGCCTGGGGACTTGGAGAGACTTCCCCTTGGCAGAGTTCATGTAGACCCAGCTGGTGTCCTTCACCTTGGGATAGGGTGTCACCCCCATGTGACTGCGGCAGCCTCTTCTCTGAGCCTGTTTTCTCATCTAGAGAGAGAGAGAGAGAGGAAAGAAAGGAAGAAAGAGAGAGAAAGAAAATAAATCTCTCTGGAGGAGCTGGAGAAGGGTCAGGTGACGTCGTGTGCGCTGTGGAGTTCTGTGTTCTGCGAGGCTTCACACGGATGTCGGGCATCGTGGCAGCAGGCCGCCAAAGCACGAACCCTGGGCTCAAAGCTGGGTGAGAACTGGGTGGGACCAGGGGGTTCATCCGGCTACTCCCCAGGTCAGTAGAAGAGCTCTCCTCAGGGTTGCCTAGCAGCGCTTTGGCTGGGATTCCTCCTGCCGCGGGGAGATGCCTCTTTTCCAGCGTCCCTGTTCCTGCAGGTGGGGCGTGACGATAAACTAAACTGCCTCAGTTTTGCACTCCTGGCATTACAGTCTGATGGAGATAGACAGCCGTCAGAAAGGTTCTCCAGCAGGACTGCGGTTCCACACGTGGCCTCCCAGAGCCGCGTTTTCCTCTTCGTTAGTGCGCTTGCCATCTTGCGAGAGACTCAGACTTACAGAAAAGTCGTGAAGGTTGCACGGAGTTCCTGTGGCCCCACACTCGTTCCCGCATCACCGGCATCTCGTGACAGTGCCGTGCATTTGGCACCATCAGTGGCCCGGCGTTGCTGCGTCCTCGTCAGCTGGCGTCCACGCTGTATTCCGACACCCTTGGTTCTCGCCCACGTCCTTTTTCAGCCCCAGAATGCGGTCCAGGACACCACCTCACAATGGGCTGTCCTCGGGCTCCTTCTGGCTTTGACAGTTCCTCACACCTGCCGTGGTGTGTTGGCCCGACTAGGGGGGCGACTGCTGGTGTTCGTAGGAGGCTGTCAGTGGCGGTTTGCTGTTTGCTCTCAGGATCAGACTGTGCTTGTGGGCTTGGGGGAGGAAGAGCACCGAGGTCACGTGGCATTCTCGTCATCTCCTCTCAAGGGCACATGCCGTGTACATGACTTCGGCACTGTTGGTGTTGACCTTGGTCCCCTGGCTGAGGAAGTTACTCTGGGCTTCCTCTTTTCTCCGTTATGTTATTGGGGAGAAAGTCACTGGGTACAGCTCACAGTTAAGAAGTGAGACGCTACATTCCACATCCTTGAGGGAATGTCTGCGTCATTTATTTGGAATTCTTCTGCATGGGGGTTTATCTGTTCCCACCGTTTATTTATTCAGTTATTAATTTATGTCAGTATGGACTCATGAATATTTATACTTTGGATTATCATCCGGGGCTACTTTGTTTATTTTGGTGCTTCAACTGTTCCAGCTTTGGCCGCTGGGAACTCTTCCAGTGGTTCCTGCGTCTTTCAGCCGTAACCCCCGTCAGTGTGGGTGTGGGTTGGTTTTTTTGTTTGGTTTTTGAGCAATTTTTTACTTTCTGGACCTGCAAACTACAAGGTGTTGCAGACTCATCTTGTGTTAAAATAAAAATACCTTTGTGTATGTCTTATGGAATTGTTCTGAAGATTAAATGAGTTACTGCAAGTAAGGCTTTTTTCCTCTGTAGTTCTTCTTTCATGGACATGCAGCATTGTATTAGCTTCAGGTGTACAGCAGAACAATTTAGATACTCCATGTATTGCAGAACGGCCACCACAGCGGGTCTAGTTAACACCCATCACCACACATGGTTACAGTTTTTGTGTTGTGATGAGAAATTTTGAGATCGACCCTTGTGGCAGTTTGCGTATCCACAGTACAGGATCACTAGCTCCAGTCACCACTGGTGCTTCATGTCCCCAGCACTGACTCATTTTACAACTGGAGTGGTTTTGACCCCCTGCCCCCCTTTGCCTATCCTCTACACTCAGAAATGCAGTGTTGGTAGCTGTGCCCCCCCTGCACTTGCAGTCACACTCGAGAGCCAGTGTCTCTCTTCCTTGTAAGTCCTCATGAGTCAAAGCTGCCTGTTGTGTGGTTGCGTAGTTACTTTTCCTCGAATACAGAACTTCCTTTCCCTGTTTGACCTCATGGTGTTTACTGAGCTTCATTTGTGTACCTGTGCGGTCTCCTGGGCCGGTTTGTCCTTCCCTCTGCCCCAGGGCGGGGGGGCTGGGTTCAGTGACCTCCCGAAGGCCTGCCCCAGCCTCGGCATGCTCCCTGTCTCTGCCAGTGGGCGCCCTTCCTCAGAGCTCTCCCCTGCCCCCCCACCTCTGCCAGCTGCGTCCCGTGCCTCTCTCCGGGGCTTTACAGGACACAAGCCTGGCCTTCGGGGCAGCTTGTCACTTCGCTCATTATCCAGCCTGTGAGCAGCGCTGGCGTTGGGCCCGCCACGGGTTCCTTGCCTCTGACCAGATGGCACAGGAGGAGCCCAGGGATACACGTTGCCCTGTAAGTCTAGTAGCTGGCTTTCCGGGATCCAGAAACCAAAACCTCGGCGGGGGGCGGGGACGGAGCACCACCACCAGCACCACGCTGGCCTCTGCTCCACGGCCTCTGCTGGCAGGGCAGACCCTGTTACCACGTGAGACCAGTGCGAGCCGACCGCTCGCCGCTCTGACAGCGCAGTCTGTGCACAGAAAAACCTCCATTCGATCAACGCTTCCCACTGCATTGGACCTAAGCTCCTGCGGGCCCTGGTCTCCACATTTGGGGTTCACAGGGCCTGGGATGCGCCTTACTTGTGTTAATTGCAGCTAATATGTGAATTGATAAACTTTTCCCTTGTTTTTATACTGGGCCGAGTATGTGGTAGAGGCCCAGTCAGCAAGCCTTGCTCTTCTGGGGTCCCCTTTGCTTGCCTGGGTCTGGGAAGCAAAGGTGTTTAGAGGTGCACTGGCTGATGCTGACCACTCAGCCATATCCAAACGATAGGCCCACAGGTACTGCCTGAGAACCGGCAGGTGAATGTAGACCTGGTGAGAGGGGGGGCTCGGCTGAGCTCCATCCAGGAATCAGAGGAGGAGGAGCAGGGCAGAAGCACCGCCCTCACATTCGAATCAAACCCTTGCTTCATTAGCAGCTGCCCCTCTGAGAGTCAAAGACTCGGACTTCTGTCCACATGGTCTGTTCACTGAATCGCTCCAGAGGTGTGCTCCTTCAGTAAAGAGCTGTGACGTCTCTAAGACCGGAAGGGCTGCAGGAGCTGCAGGGAGGATCCAGGGAAGGCTAAGGGGGGAGTGTGTCCACACCCTGCTGGCCATCTTGAGGTGGGGGATGCTGCAGGAGGTTCCGGGGCCGTGGGGATGCTGAGAATCGGGCAGAGGGCTGGCGAGAAGGGGCAGGAGAAGGAGGAGCTCGCCAGGGGAGCTCCAAGGTGTCTGCAGTGCCCGTTCAGATGCCCCGTGGACTGTGTGGTCCCTGCAGATGCTTGCCCACCTCGCCCAAACCGCCTCCCCTTCAGGGGCCACAAGTTGCAGCTCCATACTGGTGCCGAGGCCCCGGACGAGGCGGGGCAGGGCCTGCACAGGGATAGGCCTATGGCAGCCACCCTCCTGTTCCATCCGGAGAGGCGCTGGTAGACGGACCTGCTGTACACCCCGCCCTCCCCAAGCCCCCACTCCCCACTGTCTCTGTGAGGTGCCCCAGCCCTTCCTGGGGTCCCCGAAATAGGATAGAGAGCAAACCCTGAACATGAGGAAGCACGCCCAACTCCCCGCCTCTCAGATACCTGTGCAAGGGAGGCAAACACACGGCACACACAGCACACACATGCACATCCGTACACGTGGCAGTCACGGTTCACCTCTCATTCTGTTCTAGAGAGTTTTTACGGGCACAGAAGTTCTTGCAGAATGAGTACAGATGAACCTTTCATCCCCAAATCCAGATGCTGATGGCATGAGACCCCACTGCCGTCCGTGAGTGAGGGTCTCATCAGTCGGGGATGCTCTCTGAGGCCATCCTGCTTACACTGGAATCCGAGGATCTGGAAAGGCAGCGTTTCCTTGGGGGCCCCAAGACACCTGTTGGCCTCTCCAGTGAAAATGTCAGAGTGAAAAAATAATAGCAGAATTTCAGGTTTTTACATCTAAGAAGAGGCCTTTATCATGTCTAAATATCACAGCAGCCTCTGATACCCGCTCTCTGCAGAATCCTGGTGCCTCACAGGGTTTTGCATATTCTTCATGACGTGATTCACCTTTAGCGTCTGTCTGATGGCGCAGGGGTGGGGGGCCTTTCCATTTTCAAAGCTATTGAGTGAAGCAGAGGCACCAGGAAGGAGAAGAGGACAGCATGGGGACCAGAATCCAGGCCGTCGGCCTCCGTCTCCAGCGCAAACTAAGCTGTGCCACCAGAACGTGGGCGAAGTGGGCTGCTTGTGCTCTGTCCGGTGGCCGGCCTCACTTGGGAAGAACGGTTAACATCCCGGTCTGGCTGGGGCAGGTGTGGCCTCACCTCCTTCTCCCTGCAGTCGGAGGAGAGAGCACGGCCAAGGAAAGTGAGTCCCCGAAGACCACCATAACCTCACCAGAGCCCCTGGGGACACACCCTGGGCCCATGAAGACCAGGATGGCTGGCAGTCGGCTTTCCCTGCTGTTTCTGAGGAGTGCAGTCTGTCTTGCAGAGGAAGAAAAGGGATCCCTGTGTCGGTGGCCTTTTCCTGAGATTTGCCTCCAGCAGGCAGCCGACCCACCTTCCAGCCTCGCTCTTCTAGGCCAAGGGCCGCCTGCTGTCCCAAAGATGAGCAGCAGGAGGGGGAAAGCAGAGAAAACCCAGAGTGCTGAAAGTGGGGGCGCTGGGCCCCAAGGAGTTGATGGTCCCTCCAAGTTCCCTCCACACTAGGCGGGAAAGAGGGAGCCATATGCTACCAGGTGGCCCCAGGCCTGTCTCCACCGGTTTCAGGCAGGGAGGCCTGAGTTTGCTCTGTGCCCTTCTCCCCCTCACTGTGGCTGGCCCTCCGCCCTCCGCCGCCATCAGATCTGCACCCAGCAGGCACATTGGCGAAGAAGCGCCAGTGACCGAGGAATGCTGCTTTTCCGGGTGAATTCCCGTGCTGCAATTGAAGGCAGACTCCTTCAGTTCATTCAGTGCAGCAGACTTGGGTTGAGCATTTCTTGTGTGCGAAGGAATGAGAGTCTACAGGTTCAGTGGGGCAGATAGGGACGGCGTCCTGGGGAGGTGGTGTTTGAGTTCTGCATGAATTTTAGCAGACGGCTCGGAGCAGCCAGACCCTGGCCCGGTCAGACCAGCCTTTGTGAGGAGCACAGGGACACAGCAGCCCGAAGTGTGGCTCATTAGGAAGAGGGCTCTAGGAAGGGGCTGGAATGCCTTTTGAAGCCTGCAGGGAAGTGTGAGTTTCTTCAGGGAGGCAACAAAAAACCACTGGTGAGATTCGAGAAGGGGTCGGTGTGGGCAAGTGCGTGTGCAGGAGAATGTGACTCTGGACTCGGGGGGCAGTGCTGTAAAAAACTTGGCAAGGGTGGTAGGGTTTGGCAGTGGGGAGACCAGTTGGCCCCAGGAGTGAATTTCTAATGGTGGAGTCTCTGACCCCAGCACGTCATCTGGACAGTGACTTGGGGTCGGTGAGGTCCCGAGACATAGCCCAGAAGCAGTCGCCAACAAGCCAGGCCGCTCTCTGGGGCCCCTGCTCATGGCCCTGCCCGTGGGGGAGGTCTTTGCGATGGGCATGGTCCCTCCGCCAGGACCCTCTATGGTCCTCATTAAGACTTGCTCTGAAAATCAGTGTGCCCGGAAGCCGTTGGCTCCCACCCAGCCCCTCTCCCACCCAGGGCAGCCCTGGTGGGGCCTGCCTGCCTGCCTCCCTCGGGTCCCTCTCTGTGTGTCAGGAGCTAGAGCTCTGTAAGTGGGCCAGTCCTTTTGGAGTCTCAGCATTTCTCAAGGTAGGAGTTGGTGAGAAGAAAACACCAGGACAGAAAACATTAGCTCAGCCTGTGCTATCAGATCACCCAAAAAGGACAACGAAAATGGGGAGCTAAAAATAGCCCCTTAGGGCTAGTTCAGGTTCTGCTTGTAAGTACTGAGCTCCCAAGCAAGAGGGGAGTTTAACCATTTAGGAACCTGATGCTCTGTGATGTCTCGCGCTCATTTCGAGCATGTTGTCATGACAACTGCGAGTGTGGACCTCAGCGAAGATGGGTGTTTTGTGAATGTGACAGATGCTGCTTGGGGCCTTCGTGTGTGTGGACAAGCAGTTAGACCCACTTCAGTTCAAACCCTGGGCACCAGGGCAGGGTCCTTGTCGTCGTGGTGCAGTAAGAGTGAGGAGTTCCTCACGGTCAGATAGGCCTGGGTCCCGTCCCGGCCCTGCTGCCTACTAGCCGGGGACCTGGCCAGTGTCTTCACCCCGGGGGCCCCCGTTTCCCTGTCCAGAAAATGGGAACAGTCGGAGTCGTGAACACAGAATGGAACCCTGCAGACTCGCCGCCAGGGCCAAGTGGGGGGCTCTGCCTGCGCCTCACAGAGCCCCTTGGAAGGCCGTTGAGCCGGTCGTCGCTGTGTGGGCTTTTCCGACCCTCTGGAGGTGCTGTCATTGTGTAGGGAGCTGGCACTCGGGTGCGTCACCTCTGAGCTCGCAGCAGCTGGCTGACCTTGCAGCCGCGCAGGCTGTGAGTCCCGCACCAGACAGGCCCCGATGGGGCCCTGCTGGGGCCTCAGTAAATGACCCGCCGTGCGATCCCCGTGAGGAAGGCGCCTTTCCCTCACCTCTGCTTCGGGCCCCTGACGTCCTCGGCCGTCGCCTCCACCTGCCGGACTTTTTGCTAGAGCGTCAGTGCCAGCTGGATGAACTGCAGTCTCACCCCGGTGTTTCTTTGAGGAGAAAGGGCGAACAGGCTCCCTCTTCAGCTGAGTTGCCATAGCTGTGGGGCCAGCCTGTCCCGTGTAGCCCCTGCTTCCCGAAGTAATTAGAGAGGGTCCATATGCTCAGACACTTTCATAGCTTTTTAAAGACCTTCTTCTTTTTCTTTTTCAAACAGTTTGATTGAGGTATAATTTACATACCATAAAATTCACTCATGTGCACAATTTACAGAGTTGTACAACTGTCACCACGATCTAATATTAAAGCGTTCACAGCTCCCCTGCTATTTCTATTTAAAAGTGGATGCAGAGTCGTGTGCCAGCCCCATCGAGCCGAGACCGGAAAGTCTGAAACACGGGAACTGCGCTTGTGTGAGAGGAAACGACGGTGTGCATGCAGAGGGAGGGTCTAGGGCGTGGTGAGGGCTCAGCATGCAGCAGCGACTGAAATCATTGTCACTGAAGGGAAAGCAGCCCCCAGGAGATGCAAACCGTGAACACGCTGTGGAGACTGACCCGCTTCCTCATGGAGGGGGGATGTGTCGCCCCGATGGGGTCAAATCCACGTTCTCCCACTCACTGCATTCGTGTGGGTGCTGGACAGGTTGCTGACCTTCTCCGAGCCTCGGTTTCCTGCTCTGTAAAGTGGGCCTGAGAACGGCGCCTGCCTTGCAGAGCGGGTGGGGCTGCGGGGGACAGGGCATGTGGAGCTGAGCCGCTGGCCAGGGGCCTCGTCAGTGTTGGCCGCGCTCTGTGGGCCGGCAGCTCCCCGCGCTCCAGGCAACGTCAGAGTCCGCGTCTGCGCGAGCGTGTGCACCCTGGGAAGTACAAGCCTGGTGAGAATTCAGGGGCAGTTCGGTGGTGTCTTTGGCTTCCCTTCTCTTCTTCTGACACCCGGAACAATGCAGGGGTTAGGGGTGCCCACCCTCCCGTGCAGTAGAAAATCCACATGTGGCCTTCGATCCCCCAAAGACTGAACCTCTGATATTCCACAGCAGCAGTTTGCCGCAGGAACGTGTAAACGTGCAGTCCCCGACTGTTCAGTCAGGGCACTGGCCTCTCTTCCCGTAGAGTGTCAGGTAAAAAAATGACAGCAGCCAGCACAGGAACCAGCCGGTGTGAATGAATCAGAATTGTACCTGTATTTTTGTCGGATCAGCAAAAATACATACTTTGGCCTGCTGTAGAATTTCAGTAGTTAGTTTATGTGCGCTGCGGGATTAAAAAGTTTAAACATCGCTGGCCTACTGTTGTCGGGAAGCCTGACTGATAACAAACGGTCGATTATTGCATGTGCTGTATGTTATGTGTGCCATATCGCATCCTTACCATAAAGTAGGCTAGAGATGGGAAAATGTTGTTAAGAAAATCACGGGGAAGAGAAGATACCTTTACAGGACCGTATGTAAGTTTACGTCACCTGTTCTAGGTGACAAAGTGGCGGCTGAGACAAGGCCGGGGAAGCGGGCCCACGCAGTTCAGACCCACGTCGGTCCAGGGCCAGCTGGACCACGGCCTCTCGCACCCGAGGGACCGAAAGCGTGGTGTGCAGGAGGGTTAGACCTGGCGTCGCGGGTCAGCAACTGGGCCGCTGACGAGACTCACTGCGCATCGCCAGTAGACTGCGTGCACCCTCGGGGGCTGGCTGTCCGGGACTGGGAGCACCGGTGCACGCTGCTGTTGGCCACTTGGAAGTAGTCGCATGTGCCCTGGGCCGCCTCGTAAGGACACTGCCGTGTGACCTCAGGTGGGGCACGCTTGCTCGGGAGGGCAGAGGCGCACGAAGCTGTCATCGTCGTCCCTGTCCTGCCTTTAAAGGAAAACCCAGCAGCAGGCCTGCAGTGAGGGAGTTAAAAGGGAGACTTGCCCGCTGAGCACGTCGGGTTCTAGATCGCAGCCCCCTGAGTTCATCCCCCGCCCCACCCTGCGCCCTCTTCCAGACATGAATCAGAAGGTTTCCTCTGTTCTCCTTTCCTCTTTGAAAGGGAAACCAGACTCCAAACCTAATTAAGATAGCACTCAGGTCTGTAACTAAATTCATTCACAGCCCAACTGCACCGGGGTGCCAAGCTTCCCCTGGCTGCCTCGTATTGCGAAGCTAATTCAAATCACTCTCCTTTATTCGGGTTTAAGCTACTAGAGAGATCTTAAAAAATTAGCCCTGCTCTTCTCATGCTCAGGAGGGCCGCGTGGCCCCAGCCACTGTGATGCCATCAGTGGGAGGTCCCCCACACTCCTCATTAGTGAACAGCTGCAGGCACTGGGACTGTTCTGGCCTGAGCGGGGGGCCAGCGCCCGCCCCACACACAGGGTCTGGAAGCGGCAGCTGCGGTGGTGCCAACCCTGTCACTCACCAGCTGTGTGCCCCAGGGGATGGGAGCTTCTCCGGGCCGCCTTGGCCCCGTCTGGGACGTGCTGGGCCACACGCCTGTTTCACGGGGCGAGTCTTAGGGACGCACGAGTGTCTGGGGGTTCCTGATGTGTGCCTGGCACTGAGCTGGGCTACAGGGAAGCGAGAAGGGATGAACGGAGGTTCTCAGCCTCAGTGAGTGTGGCTTTAAATCCACGGCTCTCGCTCGGGGCACTCTTGTCCCCAGGGGGCATTTGTCACTCACTGAGACCTTTTGGGTGGTGAGGACTAGGGGCCCCTCCGAGGCACAGGACAGCCCTGCACAACCAAGAATCTGGTGCCTGTCATCGCAGTGGTGGTGGGGCTGAGGAACTCTGGTCTGAGCAGACCAACCCGAGTGGGTGAGCAGATAATTTCAGTGCAGAGAGACCGGAGTTAGGAGGGTGAGACGGAACACTCGGTGGGCAGGGGCCTGGTTTGTCATTCTCCTGTGATCCAGTGCCCCTGCAGCTCCCTCGAAGCTCACCCCCATCAACGGGGCCCAGGGTCTGGGGCCCGAGGGAGCCCAGAATGGGGCCACACCTGCTGGTGGAGGAGGGGCCCTCAGCAGGGCATCCCTTTCCGTTCCTCTGTGTTTCGCATCTGAAGGCCCCGCCCTCCACGAGGCTGCAGAATTCTGAGTGAGTCACCGCGTGACTCACTGGGGAAAGCCTTCCCCAAGGTGGCCAAGAGCCCACCCAGGCGCCACGAATCCGCGTCCCGGCTCCTTTCTCGCCTTCCCCTTTCCAAAGGACTAAAAATAAAATGCAAAGCAGCTAAGATGACTCTTTCATGACAGTAACTTTCGTGCTGTTATAATAAGAAAATAAAGTGGAAATTTGTATAGAAGGCGCACTGGGCGGCTGCCCAAATTAGAATTCGGGAAGGTCAGAGAGCGTGATGGAAATTGGCTTCTGTTGCGTGGGCATCGAGCTCATTCAGAAACGGCTTCTGGAGCAGGTCCTCCTCCAAAGAGGCAGCGGGGGGGTGGGAAGAGCATGGTCCCTGATTCAGAGAGTCCCCGTCTCAGCGCCAGGGCCACTAGGAAGCCGCTCAGCCTGCGGGCGTCGGGTGGGACGGCCCCTCACGGGGTGAGGGAGGGGCGCTGAAGGCTGAGCAGCTCCTCCAGTTACTGGCAAACGCTGGGGTGGGGGTGCATGGTGGCTTTGTGGTTTCGTCTCTCTCGGAGAGGTCCTGCGGTGGTGGGCAGAGTGACGTCTGGGTTTGCCGTGAATCCCACTCAGGTGGGAGAAGTAGACGGGTGTTCGTGGGGAACTGACTGCCATGGGTCCTGGCCCTTCGTTATTTTATTCTGTTCTCTTTACTTGCATATTCGGAATTTTCCATCCCTTAAAAATGCCGATCTTTCAGGAAGGTGTTCTGGAGACTGCTTGTGCAGCGATATGAATATGTGTAACACCGCTGAACTCTGCACTTCAGAGTGGGTACGATGGTTGAATTTTACGTTGTGTGAGTTTTACCACAACTGAAACTT
>JAPYXV010000364.1:0-21756 GCA_028533065.1 Trachops cirrhosus
ACCAGTGCTTTGAACTGTGCATCTGATAAGTTGGCTATTTCTTGGTCGCTTAAAAGGATGGGTTCTGGGGCTTTCCATTCTTCTTCTGTTTGAGCCATCTTTTTGCTGTGTTTTGTTTTGTTTTGTTTTTTGGTCTTGTCGAGCTCCTGTAGTGAGGGGCGGGGCCTTAGGAGTTCACCAGGGCGGGGCACCCCAGTCGGCAGCTGGGTATATTTAGAGTATATAGAGAACTCAAACTCAGCATGAAAAAATTAAAACATAATCCAATTAGAAAATGAGCAAAACAGACATTTTACTAAGAGGATATACAGATGGCAAATTAACACATGAAAAATGTTCAGTATCATTGGCCATTAAAGAAATGCAAACTAAACTACAATGAGATATCACTGTATACCTATCATAACAGCTAAAATGAAAAATAGTGATAACACCAAGTGCAGGTGAGGATGCAGAGAAACCAGATCACTCTTAACATGGCAGGGGATGAAAAATGGTACAGTCCCTGTAGAAAATAGTTTGACAGTTTTTTTCAAAACTCAAATGGACTTAAAATATGACCAGCAGTTGCCCTCTTAGCACTTATCCCAGATAAAGTGAAACTTCACACAGGACTTTATACATGACTGTTTGTGGCAGCTTTATTCTTAATAGCCTCAAATTGTAAACTACCCAGAAAGACTAGGGCTCATTTACACCATAGTGTATTATTACTATTCAGCAATAAAAAGGAACAAACTCAGTACATGCAACAATTTGGATTAACCTCAAGGAAGTTATGCTGAGTGGAAAAAGCTAATCTCCAAAGGAGGTTTTGATTTCATTCCACTACATTATTCCATTTATATAACATTCATGAAATAACACAGAGATGGAGACCAGATGAGTGGTTGCCAGAGGTAAAGATGGGGAGGGGACTGATAAGATTCTAAAGGTGAAAAGAGCAAGTCTTGTGGTGATGGCTCAGTTCAGCATCTTGATTATGGTGATGGCTTCATAAGACTTTACAAGTGATGACATTATATAGAGCTATAGACCCCCCCCAAGTCTGTCTATACTGGTAAAATCTGAGTAAGTTGTATGGCTTGTTCCAAGGTCAATTTCTTGGTTTTGATATTCTACTATAGTTGTGTAAGATGTTAACACTGGGAAAAGCTGGGAGTTAAAGAGGGTGTCCTACAACCAGCAATGAAAAACTCTAAGGTGTCATTTGCAACTGATGGGAGAGGAGTTATATTTCTAACTCCCAACCAGGTTATAAGCTCTTCAAGAGCAGACCCATTTTTTATTTGTTTTGCTTTGTTTTGTTTGTATCTTCAGAGCACGGCACAGTGCCTCTCCTAAACAAGATAATCAATGTTGCTCATGTTGACACTTTGATAAAGGATTCTAAGCCCACAACTGGGTGATCAGAGGGGCCTTTGTCAATATACCAAGAAAAATACTCATCACCATTTTGAAGTCATTTTATGATGAATTTCCAAAAGAATAAATGGATAGTAAGAAGAAATGTATTAGAAATGCTAACAAGAATTTAAACATAGCAAACCTTCAAATAAATACTGGTGCACAAACAGTAAAATGTTTTTGTGTTTTTTAAGATTTTATTTATTTATCTTTAGAGGGGAAGGGAATGAGAGAGGGAGAGAAACATCAATGTATGGTTGCCTCTCATGGGTCCCCTGCTGGGAACTGGCCTGCAACCCAGGCGTGTGCCCTGACTGGGAATCGAACCACGATCTTTTGGTTTGCAGGCCCACGCTCAATTCACTGAGCTACACCAGCCAGGGCAACAGTAAAATGTTTTAAGAATACCATCATACATCCTTTTAGCCAAACAAGACAATCCAAGTTCTTATCAAAAAATATTGGGTAGATGCCCTAGCAAGACCCTCGTTTGGTTGTAGCGTCGTCCTGTGCACCAAAAGGTTGAGGGTTCAATCCCCAGTCAGGGCACATACCTCGGTTACAGTTTTGATCCCTGGTCGAGGCGTGTGCAGGAGGCAACCAGTCGATGCTTCCCTCTCACATCAATGTTTGCCTCCCCCCTGCTTCTCTCTCAAATCAGTAAGTGTATCCTTGGGTGAGGATGTATATAGTGGGTGATGCTGTGCCTCTTGTTGAATGACTAACAGGATAAAAAATACCACATTTTTTGTCCTTAGACATACATAGATCACTTATTGACTCTTGAGTTTAAGAAAATTCATCTACAGTATCATCTGAAAACTCATAATCAGGTTTCATTTATATGATCAATTCCACCATTATTATTAGAGTTTAGAGTGTTGGTGTCTGTCTCTTTGCATTTATCTTCTGATTCATCTAATAATTCTGAAACATTATGCTCTCAATTCTCTTTCCTTTGCCACTATGGATGGAAAATGGAAAATTCTGAATTCTTGTTCTATGAAACATAAAGCAAACTATAAAAGTAGTTCCTCAAGTCTTCCTTCTTGAAAAATGATGCGGTCAGAAAACTGAAGGACAATTTTTTTTAGCATTGCATCATCCTTTTAGGTGATTCCATTATTTTTCTAATTATGCTATATTTTATTGATTATGCTATTACAGTTGTCCCATTTTTCTCTCCCCTTTATTCCCCTTGTCCTGCACCCCCCTCCCACCAGCATTCCCCTCCCCCTTAGTTCATGTCCATGAGTCGTACATATAAGTTCTTTGGCTTCTCCATTTCCTATACTATTCTTAACCTCCGCCTGTCTATTTTGTACCTACCGTTTATGCTTCTTATTCCTTGTATCTTTCCCCCATTCTTCCTACTCCTCCCTTATGATCTCCATTTCTGTAAGTCTGTTCCTGTCCTAGTTGTTTGCTTAGTTTTTGTTTTTGCTATTTTTTAGGTTCAGTTGTTAGTTGTCAGTTGTCAGTTGTCAGTTCAGTTGTTCAGTTGATAGTTGTGAGGTTGTTGTCATTTTACTGTTCATATTTTTTATCATCTTCTTTTTCTTAGATAAGTCCCTTTAACATTTCATATAATAAAGACTGGGTGATGATGAGCTTCTCTAACTTGACCTTATCTGGGAAGCACTTTATCTCCCCTTCCATTCTAAATGAAAGCTTTGCTAGATAGAGTAATCTTGGATGTAGGTCCTTGTCTTTCATGACTGAATACTTCTTTTCGGCCCCTTGTTGCCCGTAAGGTTTCTTTTGAGAAATCAGCTGATGTCTTATGGGAACTCCTTTGTAGGTAACTGTCTCCTTTTCTCTTGCTGCTTTTAAGATTCTCTCCTTATCTTTAATCTTGGGTAACTTAATTATGATATGTCTTGGTGCTTTTCTTCTTGGATCCAATTTCTTCGGGACTCTGTGAGCATCCGCCCATCTCTGCCCCTCCTACTGGTCTGGATGAATGTTTCTTTAACTCCTTGGTTGTTGGACTCCATGCAGTTTGATTTTCTGGCAGTTCTGATTGTTTTTTGTTTTTAAATTGGTTGTTATCCTCCTTTTGGTTGTGCGAGGAAGTGAAGCATTTCTACCTCTGCCTCTGTCTTGGCTGGAACTCTGATTCCATTATTTTTTTTAAAGAATTGATTTATTTATTTTTAGAGAAAGGGGAGGTAGGGAGAAAGAGAGGGAGAGAAACATGGGGAGAACATCAATTAGTTGCCTCTTTCATACCCTTAACTGGGGACCTGGCCCTCAATTCAGGCATGTGCCCTGACAAGGAATTGGACCGGCAACCCTTTGGTTCACAGGCCCGCACTCAATCCACTGAGCTACACCAGCCAGAGCTGATTCCATTATTTTTATTTTTTCATTATTTAATTCCTTTTTTAATGTAGCTGGGAAAAATGGAAGAATATGATAAAATAAGTCCTTAAATGCTGATATGGCAGAGCATGAAGTAGAAAAAATAAGAACGGTAAGCTCCCATAATATTTCTTAGGTTTATAAAAGTGCCAATGGACCCAAACATTACTTACCAAGACAGAAGGAATTTTATCCTATTTTTAAATTAATTTTTCTCTATGTTCTTTGGGAGACTTCTACGAAAAAAATGAAAGTCACAAAATCATACTCCTTACAAATAGTTAGAACGACTCCAAAAAGAAAATAAATGAACGTCAAGTCCAGTGGAGCCCGATGGTACCCCACAAGTTGATGAATCATTGCTAATGTTTTTGGATAACAGGTTACAGAGCAGATGCTGTTGGCTGCCCACCTAGCAGCCATCCCTCTCTTTTTATTTGGTTCAATGGAACTTTCATTTTGTTTTGTAACAGCAACATGGTGATTGAGGTGAGCCACTCTTCTTTGCCAGCCGCTGATCTATGGGTGGCTGTGTGCTAGCCACTGAGATACAGGAGAAATTTCTGGGGTGAGGTGGGTGAGGGTGTGGGGGTTCCTAGAAAGATCTTTTTCACTGACGGAAGTGGGAGGAAGAGGTGGTTTTGACCTCACTTTCCCTGCTGTGTTTAACACTTTATGCTTAGAGCCACAGCAGCCGTCTGTATCTGAGAGTGGAGACAGACAGCATGCTAAGAAGAACTAAGGAGAAAGTTGAAGAGCCTGGGTCCTCGATGGCACTTCTGAGTCCCGATCAGACCTGCAGTACCACCACCGGGCTGCGGGTTACGTGGAACAGAAAGTATCTGCCTCGTGTAAGCCAGTGGTTCTCAAGCTGGGTCGCACAGGAGAATCACTCTCAGTGTCTAGTCCACGCCCAGTCCAACGAAATCAGACTTCATGAGGCAGGAGCCAGGTTTCCCAGGGGATCCCAATGTGCGGGCAATTTTGAGAACCACCACTTTTAGTTGGGTATTCAGTTTCTGGCAGAAAAAATACCCCCAAGCTTTTCTATGTCTATGTAGTAGATTCTGATTGAAAGTACTTATTTTCAGCCAGATAAAACTCATCTCCAAAATGGTGAAAAGATCAGAACCAGTTTGTTTTCTCATCAGCTTTGGTTCATCCATCTGTGAAACATTCATAACATTGCAGTTAATTTCCACCAATACTTGGATGACTGGCTGGGACAAATGTACAGTAACAGTTGTGATGCTAAAACTAAAAATACACCCAGAACAGCAAAGAAACAGGGTTTTGTGCATCTCTGCTAAGCTGTTCCATTCCCTTTGTCTTTATTCTGTGGGGGTTCAGAAAGAACCACCTCAGGATGTACCTGAGTGACATGCAGATTATTTTGAGCTACAGGCAACTGAGATGCTGCAGGCTCCAGAGAAACTTAACTATCTAAAGGAATGTGAATTAGAGGCCTTGCTCATAATAGGGTGTTATCAGAGATAATCTCTATGGCAGTGCAAACTAGTAATTACTGAACACCTGTTTTCCCTGCAGTGACCTTCTGAAACCTCAAGGTGCCTTACCTCACCCCTAGCTCAGAATGTCACTCGTACCTCATTTTCCCTTTCTGCCTTTGAACCTGTCTTGTATGTGGGTCCTCTGACTTTCTCATGTATGTGGGTTCACATACATACTTATTAAATTTGGTTATCTCCTCTTGCTAATCTGTTTCATGTGTTTGTTTTTTTTATTATTAGATCAACCAAAAGAACCTTTAGGGAAAACAAAAGTTTCTTCCTCCCTCACAATTGTAATTTCCAGTTTGCTTGTTCAATTCTGTCGTTCCTGGCAGAGCAGTGGTTGTCCATCTTACAGGCAGCAGTGTCTCTGAGTTTTCCAGGTGTACAGTAATCCACCCCAGGGCATCAGGAGACTCCCACAGGAAGAGTTCTTTCATCAAGATCATAAACATCTGTTATAGGCTCCAAGTCTGTGCTCTTATTGAGAAGAGAGCTGTAAAACACAAACTCACAAAACAAAAATGGGGCACGGCAAAAATTTGTATTGCTCTGGTGTTCTAAGGCTTATGTCTGATACTGTCAGATTGCTTGCTGAAGTACCGACCACACAATTTCTTTTCCTTTGCCTCTTGAGTTTCCATTAAATAATGGAAAAGAAGTGAAAATAAAAAGTAAATAAATTCATATCGATAATGAAGTGAAAGGGGTGAGGAACATCCATGCATGAGAGAATTCAATAAATTTAGGAAGACAAAAGGAAAAAAAGATGCCCAATGAAGTAAGGCAGGGAAACTATAGTCTAGACCAGTTATTTTCTGAATTGGCCTACGAGTCACCAAGAAATCTCATTAAACTACAGAATATGATTCAGTAAGTTCAGGGTAGGCACGAGTTTCTGCGTCGCCCTAACAAGCTCCCAGGTGATGCCACTGAAGCCGTTCTGGTCTGGACACACATTGAGTGCGTAGCAGGGAGAATGCAGGAGCAGGGGCTGTGGCCCAGGAGAGGTACCATCTGCCTTGTGCAACCGGACAGAGGCTTTAGGGCAGGGCTGAGTCCTGAGGCTGGAGCCAAGGAGATTAAGTGCATGTCGATTTCAACTGTTGAAAATTCATTACCACTGGTAAAAGGAAGAGAGCTGCTACGTCTCACTACAGCCCATTCATTGCTGCCAAATCCCAGTCCAGAGTTACTCAGTCTCGTGACTTTTCAGTAGATAAGACAGAAATGGAGAATTTATGCGAAATCTCCTGAATTTGTTTCATTGTGGGCAACCAATTAAAATGGAAAGCTGCTCTAAAGAAAGTGAGCAAACTTTCTAGGGAGAACCAGACTGGGAGATTCTGGCACTTCAGGGGCTCCTGCACACTGACAAAGCCTGAGAAGGGAGGGGTACACCAGAGACAAATGTGGATGCCAGGACAATGATCAGGCGGCAGCAAGAAGTTGGAAACACATGCAGATTTGATTGAGGGATTTGGTGGAGACCAAAGGTAGAGTCCCCATTTCTAGTTGGCACAGGGAACATTCTCCATCCACTAAGTGACAAGCAGTCATGGTCCTGGCCCCGTGGAGCATGTCTAGCACGCTGCTTGCTCTGCAGTAGCCATGGTCACATTGTCACAGAAACGTAATTCCTATTAGTTTTCTGTCTTGTAGAATGAACTCATAGACAAATTGTGGACATTAGAATGGTGATTATAGAACAGAATGAAAATGTTATAAATTGACACTCTGATGGGAACGGCCTTTAGATGAAGGAAAGAGGGTATTAGAGTGCTAATATCCTTCGCTTACAAAGCAGGGCTCAGTTCCCTTTCTACGGTGGCTGGAAAAAAGGCTGAGACTTAAGCACGTTGATGGAAGATACAGAGGGGACCAGTGGGAAAGCTAGGAAGTGGTGTCACTATGGCCGAGAGGGAGTAAACGGGCTAAATTCTTGCCTTTCATAGTAGAAAGTGAAAACTCAATGTCCAAAGTTGATTAGTAAGAAACAGCAGTAGAAGCAGATTATTTAGAGATGTGTAGGGTTGAGAAGAACCCAAAACAAAAAGGACTGTTTAAAAGATGTTGCCTCTCAGGAGCAGAGCTGAGGGGGAGCTGTGGCTTTCCATTTTAAGGTCATCTTTTCTGTTTGATTTTGTGACTATTTGTGTGTATCACTTTGATTAATTATAAATGTGTGTGCATGTGCGTGTTTAAAGCATATGCTGAGCTATAGGAAATAAGTACCATAGGGAACACCTTAGATCCCATGAAGGAAGCGGTTGTAAAGAAAACATGTTGAACTCATCATGCACAGTATGGAGTGGTGTAGAATACAGAGAAAACGTAAAGCAAGCGTGGGAAAATGTTAGCACTTACAGGATCTCATAGAAAGGTATATGGGAATTCTTTGTGCTATTTTTGCAAATTTTCTTTAAATCTGCAATTATTTTTTTTAAAAAACACTGGAAAATCTAGTAGTTTTGTTTTTTTCCTCACTGTGGCTCGAACCTGAGTCTTGGCCTCTCACTTTCCTCCCTGAACAACATGTGTTCCAGCACCTGCTCCAGCTTCTCCACGAACTATCGGGCCCTGAGATCCGGGCAGTTGCCCAGGCACCGGGCCCATCTGGACAGCAGCAAGGCCAGCGTCTATGCAGGTTCTGGGGACTCAGGCTCCCAGATCTCTGCACCCCACTCCACCAGTGTGCAGGGTGGCTGGGGGGCCAGGGGCCTGGCAAGGGGATGGCTGGGGTCTGGTGGGCATAGGGGGCACCCAAAGTGAGAAGGAGACTCTGCGATGCCTGAATGACCACCTGGCCACCTACCTGGAGAGGGTGAGAAGCCTGGAGGCTGATAATCAGAAACTGGAGCGTAAAATCCAGTAACACCTGGAGAAGAAGGGACCCCAAGTCAGAGACGAGGGCCATTATTTCAAGATCATTGAGGACCTGAGGGCCAGATCTTTGCAAGTTCTGTGGACAATGCCCACATTGTTCTGCAGATTGACAATGTTCATCTTGCTTCTGATGACTTCAGGTCAAGTGTGAGATACAGCTGGCCATGTGCCAGTCTGTGAAGAGTGACATCAATGGGCTCCAAAAGGTCACTGATGACACCAGTATCACTCTGCTGCAGTAGGAGATGGAGATCGAGGTTCTCAAGGAGGAGTTGTTCTTCATGAAGAAGAACCATGAGAAGGAGGTAAATGGCATACAAAACCAGATTGACAACTCTGGGTTAACTGTGGAGTTGGATGCCCCCAAATCTCAGGACCTCAACAAGATCATGGCGGACATCCGGGCCCAGTGTGATGAGCTGGTTTGGGAAAACCGAGAGTAGTTAGACAAGTTGAGGAGAGCACCACAGTGGTCACCTTGCAGACCACTGAAATAGGGGCTACTGAGATGACACTCACCGAGCTAAGACGTACAGCCCAGTCCTTGGAGACTGACCTGGACCTGATGAGAAATCTAAAGGCCAGCTTGGGGAACAGCCTGAGGGATATGGACGTGTTTTATACCATGCAGACAGAACAGCTCACTGGGATTCTGCTGCACCTGGAGTCAGAGCTGGCCCAGACCCGGACCAAGGGGCAGCACTGGGACCAGGAGTTTGAGACCCTGCCGGACATCACAGTCAAGTTGGAGACTGAGATCGCCACCTACCGCTGCCTGATAATAAAAACAAAAAAAAACGGGGCGGACCTTGATCTTGGTGATGCCCTGGACAACAGCAACTCCATGCAGTGCATCCAAAAGACCACCACCCATCCGACTGTGGACAGCTAAGTGATGCCTGGGGTTAATAACACTGAAGTTCTGAGACATTAAGGCAGCAGAGGTGTGACACCCTTTGGGGGCAGGAGGCGAATTTAAAAAAATTGTTTTTCAGAGGTCATTGAACATTTAAAAAAATGGAAAGTCTAGTAGTTTTTTTTCCTTTTCCCCATACAAGGCCTTTCATAATCTTTGAAAAATAGCTTAGAGTTGTTAAACAAAATTCAACCCAATAAATTTGAAGATTTAGTTGGTGTCGGTTAAGCAATTCACGATTGGGCAGCATCCCATCTAGCCACTAGAAGGGAGCTCTAATGAGCTGTACAAAATGGAAAGCTTTCGTAGGTAAAAAGAGGGTGGGACTGAGAAATTAAAACAGTGGATTATTTCAGGCAAGGACACCTTCCCCTAGGAGAAGGTAGAGGGCCTTACCAGGCAGATTACCTCACTAGAGTTGATCAGAAAATCCCAGCCTGATTGATAACGTTTCTGGGAAAGGTTGAAACTGCAATTAGAATCAGGTATTAAGTCTAGGTTTGGTATCATGGGCTTTCAGCAAGAGTGATACCATTTTGGGCCCCTGTATTTCTGTTTAAGATAGTAAATTATGTGGATGAAAAAGGGGTTCTCTATTAAATTATAAATTCCTAACTGGGCAGATCATGGTGGGCAGTCACAGCCCAGGACAATACCTTCTTTAGTAAAACATTTTAAAGCTAGTCATGTGCATTGTTCTTGTGCATCTAGGTGAACACACCTTTGAAGTGCCGGAAGTAATCCTTTTTTCCAGAACCACCAAGGGAGCACATAATCTTGTTAACCTTCCTGTACCTGGCTTTCTCCTACCTTCCTGTAACCTTCCTTCCTTTCCCTCCTTAATTCCAAATGTATAAAAGAAACTGCAAAAACAAAAATAAATATTTAGAATAAAAGAAACTGCAAAATGGTCATTCTCTGGAGTGTTTGAGATCTTGCTTCTCAACTGTGGTCACCAGTTTTGGTTCAGATAAACTCATAAAAATTCTCTATGGGTTTGGATGTTTCTTATTATCAATGGTACATAGGAAAACTGTTTTAAAAAATGCAGCTAATTGATAACATGGTGGTGAGATTATGGAAAACTAATTCTATCAAAAATTGTCATTTTTCAAATAAAAACTATATCATTATTAAAATATATGTTGTCTTAGTAATCATAAAAACCTACGTAATGAACATTAACATAAATGTCTTTTGTTTGTTTGAGAAGTAAATTCTTGCCTGCAGGGATTCAGATAAGAAATTTTTAAGAAAAATCATACTTTGAAGGGTAAAGGGAATGTAAAGTGAAGAATATTTACACTTAAAACATGGAAAATTCATATACTATTTGCTAAATGCTTTGGCAATAACCCCTGACTATTGTTTTGCCTTAAAGGCACTTGCCAGCCTAATCCCAGTGGAAAGAAAAGAAAATGTCAGGTAGACTCTTGTGCAGGAAAAATCAGATTTTTCCTGGGCTTCTCTAGATAACCAACAACAGTAGTTTCGGATTCAGAGGGATTACTCCTTTTTCTTCAGGTCAGAAAACCCTGTGAATAAATCTTTTCTGCTCTGTTTTCATAGCATAAAGATACCCACCCAACTGCCTTCAAAGAGACTGTTGTGGCTTCAGCAGATGGCTCCTTGCTCAGCATTGTAATATCCCAAGAGAAAAACGGTATATAAACATAACATTTGGTCATTTCCCTTAAGCAAGCACAATCCTAATAATATTTATGGAAGGTTGCAAGGAACTGCTGGATGCAGCAGCCAGGTGACCATAAATGACAGAGAAAATTCACCTGAATTGGTTCAAGATATGCGTTGCCAGGAAACTATGCCCACAGGCAAGTAATCGTATTGATTCCCGGGAAATGGTGACACTAAATGAATAGACAGGTGCAGACACACAAACACCAGTTAGGATCTTTTTTCCCCTCAGAGAGATGAAAGGTTTGCTCTTATTTTGTATTAAAAATGATGGAAGATTTTGAGGAAAAGGAAGAATAGGAATGCTTATTTCTGTCATAAAATTTATTATGGTACATTTACAATGTCCTTTGCATACATTATTTTTAATTCTTCAAACCAATTTTTCTCTTTTTGCAAGTGAGAAAATTACATCCCAGAGAGGTTATTTCCCCAAGGTCACACAGGAAGGGGTAGAGTTCGGGTGTGGGACCCAGACCGGTCCGAATTCAGTCAGGCTCCCATTCACCATAGCTGCCAAATGATCATTTCCTTGTGGTCAGAGGAAAATATTAAAATAAGCAACAAGAAGAAACTTCTTCCTGGGATGTTGGACATGGATTGAGATTCTATTGGTGAGAGTAGAATTGGATGTATGTTTGCCAGGGAAATTTTTTTCTGGTGTTTTCCTAATACGTGCCGGGGGCAAACATCTTGGGCCCCATTGGACTTCAGGTGTGTGGAGGTCACCACCGCGTCTCTGTTGTGTCCGTGATGCCTGCCACAGAATGGGAGCAAATGGGATGACAGGGCTTCCACGTGCGGAGCCAGTTAGGTGTCACTTGCTAGCTGTATGGCCTGGGGGAGTCCCTATATCTATATATGGGGACCATGGTACCCATGTTGCAGAGGAGTTAAAGGGGTTTCAATTTTATTCTACAGCCCTGGAGGCAAGAGTCACATCATTTTTATAAATCAAATTTAACTTGACTTCAATCCCTGTTTATCAAGGTGGAGGACTACAGGGGAATGAGATTGACGGGCTGCTTGAGGCGGGTGTATGGAAAACAGAGAACAGTCTTTATTATTCAGTCCATCTGATTGCCACTGGGCAGGTGCTACATTTGGAAAAAAAATTGCTAATAACTTGACTTTCCTTTTTCCCATGAGAACTAAATGCTGGGTTGGTCCAGCTAGGGCTTCAGGCTACTCACCAGCTGAACAAATTCCTGACATTCTGCAAGGTGAAACCGGTTTCTTCCTCTGTAAGATGGGAATGACAATCCTCGTCTCCCGCTGTTGGACAGGGAGATACAGGAACATCTCTAATTCCCTGCCACGCTGGTCAGTATGGTAGTAGCAAATTTCATACCCCATGGTTATAATACAAAAATTTAAAATTTGGTTTTTTAAAAAGCAAAAAGCATCATGTAGTCATTCCTATAGAGAGCCTGACTCCATAGGATATAAAGCCGGAACCCGGGAATCACCTTCTCACAGGCGGGAAGAAGAAGAAATACACAGCATGACAAGCAAAGACGTAAAAACCCAACCACGTCAAGCAACAGCCACTGTCACAGAACCCAAAGGTCAGAGTGAGGGTGATGGTGGAGAATGGAGGAAAATACACTGAAGCAACATTAAAGTGTGGCAGTTAAGAGCTAGAAAATTGGGACAACTGTAATAGAATAACAATAAAAATGATTTAATTTAAAAGAGAGAAAGTCCAACATAATTATTTAATCAATGTATAAAGTGTTTACTTTCTTGGAGCAAGGCCTAATAAATTGGCAGATAAGTAATACAAATTCAACAAAAGTAGGGTGTTTATGTACATTTTGAAGGGAGACAAGGATAGGATAAGGTTTTCCCTTTATTCAACAAGTTCTTATTAGTTTCTATATGCCAGTCGCCATGAAAGATATTTGGAATTATTCCTCTCATTTATGTGCCTAAAATAGATGTATTTTATAATGTAAAAGGTAAAGAAAAATATAAAGGATCATTCTTCTTACCAAGTAGTCTTGGGGAGGCAAAGCTGTTCTAGAATGACTCGACAATAATATCAACAACCCGGATTCCATTTCTCTTCCTGCTCTGCTGTCGTAGAGATGACAGGTACAGCAAGCAAGGTACAGCAAAGAATGGTTTGATCGAATGCCGTGCCTTGCCCAAACAGGGGGCCACTAGCTTTCCAGGCTCCAACTGGTGGACCATTAAAGCTCTCTGTTCAAACACTTAGCTTCCCATTTTGCTTGCAGCATTCCTTTACAGGTACCAAACTGAATGTGTATGAGTTAGAAATTGAGTTCGGCTGCTAGTGACAGGGACTCAAACGTTAGTGGCTCCATTTGTTGTTGCACTTTTCTCAGGTAATGAGAAGCCTAGTGGGAGGTGGCCCAGGGCCGGAATGGAGGCTTTGCTGTGTCATCAGGGATTCAGGATCTTCTTATCTTTCTGTTCAGTCATCCCGAGCCTGTGCTTGTAATCTCCTGGGCACAGGATGGCTAATCCACTTCTAGCACGGCCTCTGCACCCCTGGCAAGAGAAAGAAAGTGAAAGGCACAAGGCACCTCTCAGCTGAGTGTCTATCTGCACCCCTTCATAGGCCTTTCCCAGAAGTGCCACCCAGCAACTGATCACTCATTGGACAGAACTATGTCACATGACTGTTGTAGCTTCAGGGA
This sequence comes from Trachops cirrhosus, assembly GCA_028533065.1. NCBI lineage: Eukaryota > Metazoa > Chordata > Mammalia > Chiroptera > Phyllostomidae > Trachops > Trachops cirrhosus. Next base: position 13,446 of record JAPYXV010000364.1, read on the forward strand.
GCTTGGAACACGTGTATTTGGCCAAGTTCAGGCACATTGCCTCTCTGAGGTTGGAGATCTTCCAGTAAAAAGAAGATGGGGAGAAAGAGTACTGGGCAGGCATCTAGCAGCAACCGCCGGAAACCAATGGCCCATGCAGCACAGGGCTTCCTCTCGCTTTATGGCACCTCTCTGATGAGAGGTCATGGCTGGCCTCTAAGACGGTGTCCCGCAAAGGACCAGCCGTGATCTCGAAACATCAGATCATACAGATTCACATGTATCTGTTTAGATGCCTTCTCTGGTAATGAAAATATTTCCTATTTTTATAGGATTCTTTCTCCAGTTATTTAACAAGTTAGTGAGATTTTTAAATATATCAAAATGGTTTCAGATCCATCACTGTCATGAATGATGTTAGGAAGTATTGCCAGAAGCCAAACATTTAAACGGCTTTAACCATGGCATCAGAAAAACTACAATTACATTCAGGGAAGAACTGCTCGGTGTGTGACATTAAAATGCAGTTCCCCAGGCAACTGAGAGGGAGATACATTCAGTAACAACAGAGATTCCGCAAATTGCCAAGATCTTACAGAATTTGCAACACCTTTTATTTATTTTTCATTGACAGTTAAATTATCACTTGAAAGCATGTGCTGACTAGAAAAAAAATCCTCCACACTACTCTGGATAAACTAGGCTTCCTCCAGAAATAGCTACCACACTGATCGTGGAGCAGATCAGGGAGCAGGCGAATGCAGTGGAAGAGATCAGGGAGCAGGCATGTGCAGGGGAAATATGCAGATGGGATGCACAGCCTTTTCCTCAGACATGGCTGTGTTGGAGATGGTGCCCTTTGCAGACATATGTTGGTCAGTGTCCAGGTAATCTTTGTCTCAGTTGACAGAGGGCTGTTCCAGTGTTCTCATCATACATGAGTTTGATAACCCTTCTTGAATTGGGCCATTTCACAATGCCCGGGTTGAGAACTCAAAGCTGGGGCATTTGGGGTCACGGCAGACATTGCTGCCATAGCAGCATCCTGCTGCCACGGAGGATGAGCAGCAGGTAGGGGGCCATGAGGAGAGCTCCTGGATTTCCTGCAGGACCCACACTCGTGGTTCTTTTAGGGCTGCCTGCCTTTGGGGTTTTGCCTGGGCACTATTCTTCGCCTGAGACCAGTGGATTGACAATTGCATTTTTTGTGCTTTTGCAGCTGGGTGTGTTGGATTCCTTAGATGTGGTGAACAAAGATAATGTAATAGAGTGGATTTACTCCCTGCAGGTCCTTCCCACAGAAGACAGGTCAAATCTAAATTGCTGTGGTTTCTGAGGCTCTTTATACCTGGGTATTCCATTCAATCTCTCAAAGAATCCTTATGACAGTGGCCACAGAGCAATGACCTACACCAGCCTGTCATGCTTAGTTATTCCTGGAGACGACCTAAGCTGAGGAAATGAAGGAGCTTGCTTAGCAGGCTTGAGAGCCTTCAGTCAAAGATGTAAGTTTTTCTGCAGGACCCAAAGGCAGTGAAAATGACATGTGATTTGTACCGTGCCTCCTGTACTTGCTGTATGCTCAACAACTGGTCCGGTATGCATGTGAAAAAAGCCATCAACTATGTTAGAAGTATGTCCTATGACAATGGGTTGGCACGGGGAGCTGGACTTGAATCTCATGGAGGATCAACTTTTTGTGGCATTGCATTGCTGTGTCTCATGGGTAAGCTAGAAAAAGGTTTTTCAGGAAAAGAATACCAGAAAGAATAAGCCTGCAGACACTGTTATTTTGGGCGGGCTCGCCTAAGGGCGGGATTTGCCAAGTGCCCAGATAGTCATCCAGAGGCTTAGTATGCATACTTTGGGATTTGTGGCCTATCACTAATGGAGGAAAGTGGAATTTGTAAAGTTCACCCTGCCCTAAATGTAAGGGAGCAGACTTCTGAACACCTTCGAGATCTCCATCAGAGCTGGCAATCACCAAAGGACTCAAAACAATGCTCAGAGGGTGCATACATCTCCACATGAATCACTTTAGATTGGAAGGGTGGAGGATTTGTAGCATAACTGTATCCCAAGGTTAAAAGCCATTTATAGCCAAGTGTGCTCTTTTTTTAAAAGGTAGAGTCTTAGAATCAAATCTTGTGCTGGTGTCACTTTGGGACATGGTCTTGAGCCAGTATTTGTAGTGGGTTTCAAGAAAATCCTTGAAGTTTGAACCACAGTGGACTCTGTTCTTAAATGTTTATACTGTATTTCTAAGAAGTTCTTTAAGGAAAATTAACTATATATGTAGGTTATCTTTTTTTATTTGTTTAAAGATTTTACATATTTATATTATTTTTAGAGAGAGGGGAAGGGAGGGAGAAAGAGATAGAGAGAAACATCAATGTGTGAGAGTCACATCGGTGAGTTGCCTCTCCTACATGCCCCGACCAGGGACTAAACCTGCAACCCAAGCATGTGCCCTGACCGGGAATCAAACTGGTGACATTTTGCTTTACGGTACAGTGCTCAACCAACTGAGCCACACCAATAAGGGCTGTAGGTCATCTTTTTAAAAACTCTTCAGTACAAATTGTATCATTATAAGATGGACACAAATCTTCAAAACAAGTTTACAGTTCACACAGAATTGATAGTATTTGGGTGAACACTTAGTGATCATTTAAAAAAGCCTGAGAGCCCAAAGGACTGACAAGGGAGGGGGCTGATGCTGTCAGTTCTGATTTGAGCCGGAAAGCCCAAGAACCAGGGGCTGGGTTACCAATGTCAGAGGGCAGGAGGAGACGGTTGCCTCAGCTCAAGCACAGAGGGAATGTGCCTTTCCTCCACCTCTTTGCTCTATTCAGGCCCTCCGTGGACTGGTTGATGCCCACCTGCACTGGGTAGGGAGGGCAATGTTCTTTAGTCAGTTCACCAGCTCAAACACCAGTCTCTTCCAGACACACTCTCAGAGATACACCCAGAAATAATGTTTTACCAGCCACTTGGGCATTCCTCAGATGTCACATTGACATAAAAAATTAACCATTACAGTAAGAATTTGCTTTTTACCACCAGTAACATTTTTTTAAACAATCCCTCTAAGGTTAAAAAAGCAATTATGAAACCCATGAAGAGGTCTGAGTTGTTGTTTCATTTTTTAATACTCTGTTTCAGTTTAAATATTACTGAATCTTTTTTAGGAAAGATGAAGATTGTACCCATCTCCCTCTCCCCAATTCTTGGTTTTGTGTAATTGTATTATTATTCTTATAGTGACCAGGTTAATACTGTTCATGATCTGTTCTATGACAGTGATTCTCAAAGTTATTTAGTACTGACTTTATACGTAGTGTTTTTTTCTCTAATCTTAACTGGAGGATACAATTTTATTGATGAGAGAGTGAGAGAGAGAGAGAGAGAGAGAGAGAGAAACATTGATGTACATTGATATGAGAGAGAAACATCAATTAGTTGCCTCCCATGTGAGTCCTGACTGGGAATTGAACCTGCAACCTTTGATGTACAGGATGCTGCTTGAACCAACTGAGCCACCCTGCCAGGGCTACACTTAGCATTTTTATATTTAAGTATTTGAAATTGGTTTTATATTTAAATGTTTACCATCACTTCTTCATTCTTAAGCTCTCTATTTTGATTATCTCTTAATTAGCAGGTTCTCATATCAAGTGGTTTTCTCAATAAGGACTTATAGGAGCTGTGCTTTCTAAGTTCATACATGTTTGAGATGGTGTATCCCTATACTTGAATGCTTTCTTGAGTGGGTATAACTTATTTTCTTTAAAGCTATAAAGTTGTCTCCCCCGCCCCCCAAACTTTGGGCAATGGATGTTGCTATGAAAAAATTGAAGGCTTTGCCCTTACTCCCAACCCCATTTAGGCAATTTGTTGTTTTGTTTCTTGTCTGCATACTTGAAAAACTCTGTCCTTGAAGCTGTCTTTGTCCTTGGAGTTTATCCAGCCTGGTGTTATGCATGCTGTCTGAAAACTTTTCTACAACAAATTGTTCTAGGAAACTATATATTTTTTACAAACTGTATTTTTAACTTTTTAAGAGAAATAGTCTTCTTTATTGATATATAATTCATACACCATAAGGTTCTTTTGGATTGTGCAGTTCAGTGGTTTTTATATTTTTAATTAAATTTATTGGGGTGACATTGATTAAAGTAGATTTTATTATATTCACAAAGCTGTACAACCATCACCATTATCTAATGCAAGATATTTTTCATCACTCCCCCCAAAAACCTATACCTATTAGTGGTCACTCCCTATTACCCACTCTCCCCAGGCCCTGGCAACCACCAACCTACTTTCTGTCTCCATGCATTTGTTTCTGGCATTTATATATAGAATCCTATAATATATAGACTTTTGCATGTGGCCTTTTTCACGTAGTAGGATGTTTTCAAGGTTCATCCATGTTATAGGATCTGTTAATGCTTCATTTTTATAGCTGAGTAATATCCCAGGACACATATGTCTCATACCTTTTGTATCCTTGCATCACTTGGGTTGTTCCCACTTTTTGGCTATTATGAATAGTGGTGCTATGAACATTCATGTACAGGGTTTTGTGTGGACACATGTTTTCATTACTCTTGAGTTCATAACTGCTTTGGGAACACTATATTTAACGTTTTATGGAACTGTCAGACTGTTTTCTAAACAGGTACACTCTTTTATACTCCCACCAGTGTGTAAGTTTTCCAATTTCTTCACATCCTCAGAAACACTTTTTATTACCTACCTTTTAAAATATAGTCATCCTAGTGAGTATGAGGTACAATAGTACTCATTCACACCCTGATTTATATTTCTCTGATGGCTAATGAAGTTGAGCATCTTTTCATATGCTTATTGGCCATGGTATGTTTCTTTGAAGAAATAAATGTCTGTTCAAATCCTTTGCCCATTTTTGAATTAAGTTATTGGCCTATTTCTTACTATTTTTATTTTTTATATATTTCTCTTCTAAAGTAATAAACTGACATGCTAATTTTATTTTTTAAATTGTACTCATAAAATAATGAATGCTGCCCTGGCTGGTGTAGCTCAGTGGATTGAGCATGGGCTTCGAAACTGAAGGGTCGCTAGTTTGATTCCCAGTCAGGGCACATGCGTGGGTTGCAAGTCAGGTCCCCAGTGGGGGCACATGAGAGGCAACCACAAATTGATGTTCCTCTTGCTCTCTTTCTCCCTCCCTCCCTCTTTCTAAAAATAAATAAATAAAATCTAAAAAAAAAATGAATGCTTAGTTGATTTAATGACTATGTCTTTATATATACAATTAAATTGATCTCTTAAAAAAATCCTCTGAGAGTCAGTATATCCTCTGCTCATTTTCAGATCAGGCCTTTTTTGATGCTTCAATTTCATCCCCTATTTCAGCTTCAATTTTTGAAGTATCATATTCCCTCATCATATCAAACTCAAGCCACCGCTAACTCCACATCTGAGCTTCTTTCATTTGCTCTTAAGTTGAAAATATCAACTCTGATTCCTTTAATATTACACTTTGGGTGCTCCCAGTACTTGAACCAGGGCTTAGACTTCATTTTTACTTTCAGCCGATTCACAGGAACTTCTTGGCTAGAATTTTTTACTATTGGCTTCCTATTAGTATCCAAAGGGCGGAATTCAGAAAGGGGATCTCCTAAGTATAGCAAGCCGTCATCCAGCCATTCCTCTAATTTGACCACTTGGATCTCGCTTCTGGATTCTGTTCCAATTTTAGTATATGTGCTGCCGAAGCGAGCACTCGCTTCTGGATTCTGAAATTATAAAGGTCAAAGTAAATCTCAACATCCTGTCCTTTAGTAGTATTCCTGAGTGTGGGGGGCTCCACCTGCAGGGTCCCCCCTCCCGCCCCAGCCACCACAAATGAGAATAAGTCTACCAAGACATGATCTGCTTGGGGAGGAAAGGTAGCCCATCTCTCAAAGGAGAAGGGCCAGGAGCCTGTTCCTCAATTGGCTTGTATTGGATTCATTTGCACAGGAATATACAGGTAAAGCTCATCAATCATTGTCAGGCAGTAAGGATCAAACAATAGATAACAAAAAATTCTGAGGGCCTATTTTGAGTCAGGGTCAGATAGCTAAAGAGCTGTAAAGCTTTGAGGAACAAACTCACTTCTTGCTTGGACCCTTATCATTTAATTGAGATCCTTCTAAACAAAGCAGGTTTCACAGGATTTTACATATTCTTTCTTAGGCCTGATGGCCCTGGGAACCTGCTCTTTCCAGCACAGGCTGCACCACCCTGTCATTGTTTCAGACTTAGGTGGGGCAAGGGAAGTAAGGCAGTCATTGTTTCAGGCTTAGGTGGAGCAAGGGAAGTAAGGCAGCCAAGAGATTAGGAGACTTTTCACAGGCAGAATGAGGACTCAGGCTTTGTCAAAGCTGAGGGGTGAGGGTCCATTACCCCGTTTTGCTGTACCCCCCAAAGTCCTTCCTTGGGGGCCTCCCCTGTGATCATGCCTGCCTTAGGTCGTTCCCCCCTTGGGGAATCTTACCCGCCATTGGCTAACTGACCAAGCATGGGGGCCAGTTATGGATAAAGTAAAAGGAGCAGAAGCGGTACTCCTGCCAGGGAGATAAGCTTTTGTCTCCTTAGTGGTTTATGATCCAAGGTCGGTCCCTCAGCCTTAGCCTTGGAGGGGGCTACAGCTTCTGAAACCAGGAAGGGCGGTTCCCAACACCTAAGGGTAAAAGGAACTCCAAGTCCCGTTCCTGACCTCTGGATGTAAATCCCCCCAGAGGGGCAGGTTTTTCCATTGCATGTGGGTCAGCCATAGTAACAAAGAATGCTTCCAACAGAGAACTCTGGAATGTGGAATGCTATTCTCCTTTCCTAACATATCTTTTCTTTCTATTTGAAGTTTTGAGGACTCAACAACCTGGTTTCCTGGCACAGGGGGAGGTGCCTGTCCACAATGACTGGTTCTGGAGGTGGCTGGGACACTGGGAAGGTCCAGTGCTCTGCTGGCGGCCTGGCCTGCGCGCCCCCCACACCCCAGCCTGGCTCTGAGCCCCTTCTGCACCCTGACTCCCAAGCCTTGCTCTACTTATGGCTGAGCTCTTTATTATTTAGTTGCAAGGGTTCTTTGTATATTCTAGGTACTAATCCATATCAGATATATCATTTGCAAATATCTTCTCCCAGTCTGTAGCTTGTCTTTTCCCTTTTTTGAGAATCCTTTGAAGCACAACAGTTTTTAATTTTCATAAAATCTATCTTGTTGCTTCCATTTTTGGTGTTATTCTAAGAAATCTAATGGCCTAATCCAAGGTCATGAAGATTTATGCCTGTTTTCTTCTGAAGCTTATAATTTTTGTGCTTACATTTAGGTCTTTAACCTATTTAATTTTTGTATGTGGTGTGAGTTAGAGATCCAACTTCTTTCTTTTGCATGTAGAGGTTCAGTTGTCCTAGTCCCATTTGTTGAAGAGAGTCTTCTTTACCCCACTGAATTGTCTTTATCCCATTGAATTTACCCTTGATGTAAATCAACTAAACATAAATATAAAGACTTATTTCTGGTAGAGAAATATGCTTATATCTTGACTACATCCTCTCATTTGTTGAGTTCTCTACCCCAGGAACCCTAATTATTGTTATGCTAGGTCCTCTTTGTCTTTTCTAATAGCTTTCATCTTCCTCCTATTGTACATTCATTGTGATGTCTAACTTCATATTGGCAATTGAATTTTCAACAGTGTCTATTTTCTACATGCTTTTAATTAACTCCATAATAATAATGATCCTCAATTTGTTTCCTTAGATCTGTAACTCCTTTTGCAATGCTATTATTATCTTGGTTTTTGTCTTATTGAATTCATGTTTTTATTAAGTTGTTCTGTAGCAGAAAGCATTTGTGAGGAATTTTCTTCGGTTCCATGAGCTTTGTTTGCTGCTGTGTTGGCTTCTTTTTCTTTATATCATCCACGTGCACTATCATTTCCCCCTTGTTTGCTTTTGTGTGTTTGGCTGTTGTGTGTTTGCGCAGTTGCCAGGCTGTTTCTCTCCCTTCTGATGCCTGATGTTACTGAAGGCGACTTCTCTGTGTTTCCCATTCTAGCAACGCCAGACTGTAGCAAACTGACTCTGCTACAGTTTGCAGCTTGAGGAGTCTGTGTTCTATGTGTTGTTCTGTGAGGAGTTGTGAAGGTTAGGACAGCATTCAGCTGTCGAAGTGTGTGCTCTCCATTAGTGCCTGTCTTATTAGCATCTTTTTTTTTTAAATATATTTTATTGATTATGCTATTACAGTTGTCCCATTACCCCCCTTCATTCCCCTCCACCCTGAACACCCTCT
>JAPYXV010003641.1:0-12062 GCA_028533065.1 Trachops cirrhosus
TCTATTTCCTTCACCAAATTAAGGATGTTTTATTATTTTTTCAAAAAGATTTCCAATTTCTTGCTCTGTCTCTTCTGCATCTGGCACCCCATGATGTGAATGTTGGACCTCTTGAAGATGTCCCAGAGGCTGCATACACTATCCTCATTTTCTTGCATTCTTTTTTCTTGTTCTGATTGGTTGTTTTTTTTTGTTTTCTTTGTTCCAAATCATTGATTTAATTCTTGGCTTCACCTTCTCTACTGTTATTTCCCTGTAAATTGTTCTTTATTTTAATTAGTGTATCCTTTGTTTCTGACTGGATCTTTTTTTTATGCTGTTGAGGTCCTCACTAAGTTCACTAAGCATCCTCATAACCAGTGTTTTGAACTCTGCATCTGATAGATTGCTTATCTCCATTTTGTTTAGGTCTTTTTCTCAAATTTTGATCTGTTCTTTCATTTGGGCTATGTTTCTTTATCTTCTTGTTTTGGCAGCCTCCCTGTGTTTGTTTCCATGTATTAGGTAGAGCTGCTATGACTCCGTGTTTTGGGAGCATGGTCTAATGTAGTAGGTATCCTGTAGGGTCCAGTGACCCAACCTCCCCTATCACCCAAACTGGGTACTCAAGGTGAGCCCTTCATGTGGGCTGAGTACACTGTCCTCTTTTAGTTGAGCCTTGAGTGCAATTGGCATGTCAATGGGAGGGATTTACCCAGACCAGTCAGCTGCAAGAACTGGCTGTGATGACTGACCATCAGTCTCCTCCCTCTGTGAAGGATCAGCAGTGCAGTGGCAGGATAGTGCTGCTCTGAAATGGTCTGTGTCTGTCCACAGGGTGTGTAGGCTCTGGGTTGCCAGGGTGGTGCAGTCCAAGGTCATTCACCACCTTTGTTCTGCCTGGGGGCCACCTGGCATGAGCTATAAAGCAATCTGAGATGGCTGCTACTTGTACTTGGCTTGGAGATTCCAAGGCGAAGCCATGCTGTGAATCTGGGCTGGCTGCTGCGACTGCTGGGCCTGGGGCTACTTAATAAGAGGTACGTGGGCTAGGGCTCACTGAGGCTGGCTGTTGCTTGTTTGGTAGGATTTAGTAAGTTATGAAGCATGAACGAATAGTAGCCATTCATATGGAAAAGTCATAGTTAGCAGTTTGGTTGGGCCCATAAGTTGGGTCGGCCAGAATCTCTGGGGATCTCCAGGGTGTGTCAAACTGTTAGCCAGGTTAGTGGAGTCTCAGATATGGCACCTGCCTGCCAGATCTGTAGCTCTGTGGGTGGAGGGCTTGGAAAAGGAACAACATCCTCTGCCCTCCTTTCTGTCTGGGAGAAAATGTCCTCCAGTTCCTTCCCTGATGCCAGACACTTCAGTTCCTCCCAGTATGCCACTGGTGTCTTTTAAGCTGCTACTCCAGTGCTGGAGCTCAGAGGGAGTGAGTCTGAGTAAGTCCATGTGTGGGTTCTTCAAGCTGAACTGCCTGAGACTCCAGAAGTTTCTTCCACTGACTCAATTGCTGCTAATTTTTGAAGCCAGAAGTTATGGGTTCTTATCTTCCTGGCACTGGAACCCTGGGCTGGGGGGCCTGGTATGGGCCTGGGACTCCTCACTCCCAACATACCTCTTCTGAATTTTTATCCACCACATGAGGATGCGGGACCCTCCCATTCTGCATCTCTGCCTCTCCTACCAGTCTGAATGGGTGTGTTTTCTTTAATTCTGTAGTAGTCAGACTTCCATTCAACTCAGTCTCTGACGGTTCTGAGTGATGGTTGTTCTATAATTTAGTTGTAATTTTGATGTGGTTGTGTGAGGAGGTGAGCCATGTTTACTTATGCTGCCGTCTTCACTGGCAGTCTCATGTGTTCTTTATCTGTTAGTAATGTATACCTGGGAAGCTACTGATCACTGTTCCTGTGGTTCTGATTTAATTGGTCTGAAGTGGGGCCAACATTTAAAAGGTGATTCTGATATTCAATATTTCTAGGAGCTTGTAATATTCAATTTGGGTTTAGAACAATCAACAAAGATTCTCTAATAGCAATAACTAGCTGCCAGTTATTGTAATAAATACTGACAATGAGAAGGCCACCTTTTATTAAGCACTTACATGTACCCACTTTATTGATGAGGTAACTGATGCTTATAGAAGTTAATTTTCTGGTCCAGATGATATAGCTGGCAAAATTTCTGGCCCTGACCTGTCCAAATCCCAGACTTGTTTATCTAACTGTCTACTTGACATCTCCACTTATATTCTCATAGGCATCCCAACTTAGCATGGCCAAAATGCAACTCTTGATGCTCATCAAACCTCACTTGCCACTCCTCCAGTGTTCTCCACCAGAGAAAATGGCATACCATACAATTTGTCCAGTTGCTCAAGCCAGAGTCTTTGCTGTCATCCTCGACTTCTCCTTTTGGTTTCACACCACACACCCTGTCAACTTCACAATACATTCAACATCCAACCACTTCTTACTACCTTCACCCAAGTTCAAGCCAGTTATTTTTCACCTCAAACATTGTAGATGCTTCTTAAGTGGTCTCCCTGCTCCTCAACTGTCACCCTTGCCTAATAAGACTGTTATGTGCAAGATCCTTTTGCACATAAACTGGATCATCTCATTCCTCAGCTCAAAGCCCTTGAAACATCTTCCTATTAAATATAGAATAAAATCTGAAGTCCTTACCAGGGCTTAGAAAGCCCAGCACAAAGCCCAGCACAATAGGCTCTGTTTTTTCTTCACTGTCCTCATCTCTTTTTACTCTTTTTCTCTCTTACTTGACTCCAGGCACATAGACCTTTATCCTCAAAGCTATCAACCACATTCCTGTCAGGACCTTTGCTCATTTTGTTACATCTGGAAGGCATTTATCCTCATCCTACTTCACCTCGTGTTTGTGTAGCCTGCTCTCTCACTTCATTCATTTATCTGGTCAAATGTCACCTCAGCAAAGAGGCCTCCTTTAAGCAGCCAGGATGAAATAGCACTCCCCCAATTTCTTTTTACCTGTTTGTGTTTTTTTTCAAAATTTTTTTAATTTTAATTTTTTTGGATCCTCTCTCAAGGACATTTTCTCATTGCCTTTAAAGAGAGAATAAGAGAAAGAGGAAGGGAGAGAAACATTGATTGATGCAAGAGAGAAACATCAAATGGTTGCCTTCCACATGCACCCAGACTGGGGATCCAGCCCACAACCTACCCAATAGGTATGTGCCCTGACAGAGAATTGAACCCATGACCTTTTGGTTACAAAACGAAGCTCCAACCAACTGAGCCACACCAGCCAGGGCTGTTTTTTTTTTCCTACTTCACTTAACACCAACTGAAATATGTATATTATTTACACATTTGCTTACTTTTTGTCTCATCTACTATAATGAACATAAGAACTTTTTTGAGTACTTAGAACAAGAACTGTTTTATAGCATGTATTCAATAAATATTAACTGAATGAGTAAATGGAGTAGTTGAGATTTAATCCCAGATCATTTGACACCAAAGTCTATATTCTTTATCAGATTGTCATCATTTGTCTCCCCCACCCCCTTTCAAAGCTTGGAGAGTGATAATTTCAAGATCTCATAGATGTGAAGGGGTAGAATTAGTACTCAAATCTAGATCTGTTGGATTTCAAAACCTGTGCTTTTTGTAGTACTCTACACTGCCTCTCAGTGGAGATATTGCTAATGACTACATCGACAAAATGCCAGTGGAGTGATTGATGTATATTCTTTGATCTGGCATTTCAACATGATTTTATATAGCCTTAATCCTCCTTGGTTCGACTTGGAAGCTTAATATGCTATGAGGTAAAAGGCACTAATATAGTACTCCACTAGGCTGTCACAGGGTTCTAAATCCTACCATTAGAGATCATACCTTCTGTTTGACTTGGACAAAATTTCTTAAATCTCTAAGGTGCTAATAATTATCTCTGAAATGGAAATAGAGTATTAAATGAGATGATTTATAGAAAGCACCCAGCACAGTGCTTGTCACATAGTAAGTCTTCAATAAATTTTATTGTGCATTCATAGCCAATGGGAGGGTAACAACAAATATTCAACACCTTTGTATGATTTGGCTTGTTTGAGAATTTGTGTGAGAATACAGGAGAGAAGAAGAATCAAGAGAGGTCTTAGGGAGGGCAGGCAAGATGGGATGTCACCCTGATAAATCAGGTGGCATATGAAGGCATGGGCACATGAGGGCAGGAGGAAGCATGGTGCCAGGTTATGTTCTGTCAGTGCTATTGAGGCACAAACTAGAAAAAAATCTAATTCACTAGATACTTAGCACAGTATATCTTATAAGGCTAAATGGGGCCACTAAAATGTTTAATTTCAATACACTCACATTTTGCCTTCTCCTGTGGCTCTACATTTTGAAAGGTTGGGTATAGTTTTGTCTTTTACTTCTTGCTGAGTTAAGAATGTTCCAGTATGTATTATTTCTAAAAGCATTATGGTGATTTTAAAAAGTGGCTGGCTGGGAATTTGTCTGGCAAACACACTTAGTGTGTAAGCTGCAGAAAAATTGATTTTCTGGAGTTTGCATGTCCTGGCACAAACTCTGCAGCATGGAAACTCAAGTTATAGAACCTCCTGGTAGGTGCATCATATCGGGGTGACTTCACAAATGGTTAGGTTTCACTAAGCTTCACCATTGGTGACCAAAGCACTGGTTCTCATATGCAAAATGGCAGAAGAAACTGCTAATTTGCTGTTGCTTCATTTAGAGTAGTCAGATAGCCACTTAATTTGATACCCACACTCAAACAAAAATTGACATACTTCTTTACACCCCCATTCTTCATGCTCAGGCCTTGACCCCACACTTTTTTTATTCTGCCTTGGTTAGCATGGGTGCTATAGAGAAGCCACCCAGTTACTTACAAATGTTCTACAAGAGGTTTGGCTGTCTATGGTGAAATTTCTGTTTTCTTTTAGTACATTGATCAATGGGTAAGAACATAGGCTCTAAAGTTTTAAAGACCAGGCTTTTGTACTTATAATCTGTGTGACTTTGGGGAAATCATTTAATTTCACTGAATCTCAGTTTCCTCATCTGAAAAATGGGGATGGTAATATGATCCACCTCATAGTGTTCTTGCAATGATGAAATATAAGACTGCTTATAATCAGGTTAGCATTGCTCTTGACAACATAATAAGCACTTAGTTACTTAATTAAGAAATATAGTTAACTTAGAAAAATAACTACATTTCTCCCCCACTCAATAGTTGTGTCAGTCACTGTGATAGAATGTTTTAGGGGATGGAGAGGTGAAAGAAACAGTGATTATGCTCAAGAAGCAAAAAGAGTTAATGGTCAGAAGCATTACCCAATAGAACTTTCTGAAATGGTCTATATCTGTGCTATCCAATATGGTAGCTTCTAGCCACACATGTCTGTTGAGCACTTGAAATATAGCTAGTGCCACTAAAAAATTGAATTCTAAATTTAATTTTAATTATTTTAAATTTAAACAGTTACATGAGGCTAGTGGGTACCATGTTGGGTAATGTATGTGTACAGCTTAAGTATAGGACAAGGCAGAGAGGTACTAAAAGGCAGCAAATGGGCACAAGGAACTGCGTGGTCTACTTGACAATGTTTTTCTTGTTTTCCCTTATGGTGGAAGTGGTGCCTACATCAAATGGCAGTCCTGCCTGCACCAGTTGGAGAAGCTAATCTGTACCTGTGGAATAGGTTGCCCAGCCTGCGTTTAAAGAAAGCCTCTCTAGAGAAAGGTAAGCTGTATTATTTGCTAAATTTACTCTATTTGTGTAAAATTGAAAATAAATGAACTCCTGGGTCTAGGTATGCCATGACAATATCATTGTTACTGCTGTCTGAGCACCACACTTTCCTTCAAGAGAACAGATTATTTTACAAGGAAATATTTGTGCAAAAAAAGAATATACTTCTTAAATTTCCACCTAGCCTAATGTTCTTTTTCTGGCTCTTTGAGTTGCTATCTTAAGTTGTTTGGATCCCCTCTCTCTGATCCTCTTTTCCAAGGGAAGAATTCCAATGGAGGTGGGCAGGCAGTTAACATTTACAATTTCCCCATGTTTTGGCTCTGATAGATGGGTTGAAAAATTGAACATAATCAAAATTGAAAGTGGTAGAATCTCCAGAGATACTTTCCTATGAAAAATTCCAAATAACATTGTCAAGTTCTCATTCAAGATGACTTTGCTTAGCATTTTCAAACCATATTACAGTTACATGAAGGTCACAACTGTAAATTTGCCTTTTCTGAATCACCAGGAAGAGGATGGGACACACATTTCATATGAGGGTTAAGACTAGGGGAATTAGGTATGTGGAGTGTTAGAGCCGTTCAACTTGTTTATACCAAAAGCCCCAAACTAAAACAAATGCTGCCAAATTGCAGATTTGCAAATATAACCCTGTTAGAAAAAAAGAGAAAATAGAATTATAAATTGAAGCAAAGTTATGTCTTTTAAAGAATTGTCTAAAAAAGTAGGTTGTTTTATATTAAGGCCTGTGCAGTTACTACCACTGTTAAACAGAAACAAAACCAAAATATGACAATTCTCCAAAGAAAACCTAATCAAACCATTATTTCATTTGACTTGTTTTTGATACATACAGTCATCAATTGTGAAATGGCAGAAGAAAGTCATGCTGAATCCTAAAAGACTTAGAAGAGTAAAGGGAAACTAAAAGTCCTGGTTGCATTTCTGAACATTATGTATTTTCTAGTACCTGTGAAATCTGTGGCTTGGGGAATAATTTATTAGAAATCATTGGTTTGAAATGCATTTCCCTTAAGTTCTTATTTTTGTGCCTGCACCTTATTACCAAAGAAATAAAGTAACTTAAAAAACTGGCCCTTTATATTGCAACCAAGACTCTTATTATCTGTTGCTATTCCAGAAAAGTGGAGTATGTCAATAATACATTTTAAAAATATGTATTTTTTATTTGAGATTCTCCTGTTTGTCTTTCTATTCTAACTCTGTTCAACCAATGGCAGACCTCTATCAGCTGGAATACTTACTTCCCACTGCCTCCCACCCTCCATCCTCACCAGTGTGCCACACACAGTAGTTAACTTCACAAATTAAAGAATGCTTATGTAGACCAGAATGTTTTCCAAAGCCCATTAGGATAAGCTGTGACTAAGTGTTATCTACCTTTCTTCTTCATCAATAAATAGCTTGTTTCTATTAACCCGAGATTTTAAAAGTCATTTGAAATTTTAATTTCTATTAAAATGACTTTTCCTTTATGGTCCTTCATGTAAAAACTGTAGAATATTTAATTAGGAACCCTCTTTGACAGTCCTCTCTCTTTGAAGCCTGGTCTCTCTACTTTCTGTCTAGAAATTGCTTGTCAGTGTTATGGGGAAAGTGGATTTCCTGTTCCTTCTCCATCTAATGGCAATCTGAATTTCTACTGATTTTTATCCAGGTTGTTTATTATCCACTCACTGAAAATTATGTTATTAATGAGAAGCAGATAGGAGTCATGCTGTCCTCCCCAGGTTTAAGTGAATCTGTAAGACAGTACAATCAAACAGATATTCAAAATAGGCCATTCATGCAACATTAAGTTTACAAATTAAACACAAAATCAAGGAATGCTGAATTTTTAAACTTTCCCATTGTTTCAGTCTTGGGAACATGGGACATGCTAAATATATAGCAGAGTCAGGAAAACAGATCCAGAAGCACTGAAAAAATGACCCATGTTTATAAGGGAGATTCCCAGATTAGCTACCAGACTGGAATGCTATACCTACACCTATATAGATTGGTTCAATCTCTGTTAGTTTTTCAACACCTTTGAATTTTATTTTCCCTGGTTTGTGCTACTTTGCCTAGAGAAGAGCATGTCTTCCATTATGTAACAGATGAATTCCTAGAAAAAGAACTATGCCAAGAATTGGCTTCATTTTTGAAAATCAAATTTTATTTCACTATTTATTTATAGGCTGTTTCAAATTTATTCCTGAAAGCCTTCCTCTCTGGTTTCTCTGACAAGCAATTAATGATATGTAAACACCAAAATACACTAGAACATCTCTGTTTTTCAGGGAAGAATACGATTCTAATGTTAGTAATTCCTATTTATTGCTTTTATTAATTGTAAATTTTGTGATATATAGATTACTTGAGGTGGGGTCCAGCTGTGTTGTGTAGCCAAAGGTTTTGGAAGAAAAAGGAAGCCTTGAAGATAACAAATGGCTTTAACTTGTCCTATTTAATCTCTGACCTGGAAGAAGGACAAGCCCTGTAGTTGCCTGGGAAGAAATGAAGCCAGTACAAAGCAATTCAAGGTGTGAGACCATGATACAGTGGGTACTGTGCTTCATTACCTAAGTGCCACTGGTCACTGGAAGAGGTATCTGTGGTAATAGTGATATAGTAGGCAGTTATACAGGCATGGGCAGAGTAGAAACAATAGGCCAGGTACAGAAGGTCGCCAGGACAGAAAGCCCTGGGTGCCTAGCAGTGGACAATTGTAAGGTTGGACCTCACCCCTAGGGTGACCTTTCTTCTGCTAGCACATGGTGGTCATATGGTTTAGACTGCCTGACCTTTCATATCATAGGTCATATGGTTCAGACACTCCCCTGAATAGAAAGGCAAACAGGAGACCTTTCCTTCTCTAGCATATTGCTAGTCATCTGGTAGACCCCTTTAGAGGGGGAACAAAAGGCTAGAGAATAGCTTTACATGGCTCCCATACAAGCCCTTGCATGACCACTTCCTTAAGCATTAAGGCCTCAAGACAATGAGATTCTGGCCCACATCAAATAATCTTAGAAACAAAGCCTTGGGCCTGTTGACCACAGAGACAGAGTTTTGGTCAAACTAGAGAGAACATCTAGGCCTCAGTTTCATTTGAGCTCCAAGCCTAGAAAAGCAGAAAAACCAGATGAAGCAATGCCATGGCTGACATCAGAACCAGCTGCAATGACTAATGACCCCTTGCTCTGGCACTGACCAATCAGTAGAGACCAAGATCCTGAAAGGACACACATGGAAAGATGATGAATATTCTGAGATTCTCCTCTGAGACCTTCAGATACAAACCCTCAAGACAAAGGATTCATCTCTCTCTCTCTCTCTCTCTCTCTCTCTCTCTCTCTCTCTCTCTCTCTCTCTCTCTCACTCTCTCACTCTCACTCACTATATGAAATCTCTTGTGCCCTACTTCTTTTCAGGTTCTGTTGCTTTTGTTTTCTCATGTTGATTAGCACCTAGGGATGTTTACTTAAATTCTTCCTGGCAGGGACAGTTGAAGTAAGAGTTTATACAAAGCTTCTGTAAAAGCAGTAATATAGCAAACCCAACCATTCAAGACCCAGCAGGTAAGAGAAGTAAAGAGAAAGGGGGAGGGTTAAGGGTAATTTCAGCTTCTGGTATATGTTATACTTCTGTCCAATTTGTTTCCTAAGAAATTTCTCTTACCCACAGCCTTTACCTAGGTCATACTGCTTGAAAATCTCAACTAATAACCAATTCTTTGACCTAGCCACCTGCAGTCCTCTAGTATAGGAAGTTTGAATCATGGGGTTGCTGAAGGATCTGTAAAGACATCAATACAAGATCCAAGATGGTGGAGAAGTAAGTAGAAAGTACACTAACTTTCTCCCAGGACCAATCTAAATTGTAGAGAAATCATCCAGAATAACCACTAGCTGGAGAGAAACCTTATAACCATTGGAAAGATGGAAGAAACCACTTTTACCACAATGTGAGTTGTAGGGAGTGAAGAGCTGGTGAGAGAGGGCTGGCTTGGCACCCCACAGGCAGCAGCTAAATTGCAGAGGGATAATTCAGCAGCTGGGGGGTTCTCCCTGAGATGTATGGGATCTAAACCCCAAGCTGGAATCCTCAGCCTATAGCACCAGAGCCAGAAAGGAACACAGATAACATCCAGCTGTGAAAAGCAGCAGGGTTTTTATCTGCCAGGGAGAGATGGCTGGAGAAACAGAGAGCCTCTTAAAGGACCAATGCACAAAATTTCATTTGCAGCCACTTACCCAGGGCTCTAGAAGCAGGAAGGAAGAGTGGAATAGAGATGATTTAGGGGAGTCTGGGGACCGTGGCTATGGGGAGAGAACTGAGGGAATAGCAACCAGGATCCCTGTGTTGAGTCATTCTCCATACTTCAGGAGCCATCTCTCTCAGGCAGAGCACTCCTCTCCAAGTTGCACCAGCCTGAGGGGAAGCAATAGTCCTGCATGCATGAATTAATCTGTTCCACCCTGTGGTTCTTAAACTTCTCTACTGATTACAGCTTGATTAAATTAACAACAGATCCAGCTCCACAACTGATTAGATTAACATCTAAGGTGAAAAACACAAAGCAGCCAAAATGGGAAGACAAAGAAATAGATCCTAAATGAAAGAACAAGAGAATTCTCCACAAGAACTAGATGAAATGGAGGCAAACAATTTATCAGAGTTTAGAGTAATGATTCTGAGGATACTCAACAGCATGGAAAAAGACATAGAAACTATTAAAAAGGACCAGTCAGAAATAAAAAATCCAATATTTGAGATAAATAACACACTGGAAAGAGTTAACAGTAGGTCAGATGAAGCAGAGGACTGAATCAGTGATATGGAAGACAAGGTAGAAAAAACTTACCCAGGCTAAGCAGCAAAAAGAAAAAAAAGAATTTTAAAGAATGAGGGTAGCTTAATGACCACATGAAAAGTAAGAACATCTACATCATGGGAATACCAGAAGGAGAAAAGAGTGAGCAAGAGATCGAGAACCTATTTGAAGAAATAATGACCAAAAACTTCCCTAATCTGGTGAAGAAAAGAGTCACAAAAATCCAGGAAGCTTATAGAGTCCCAAACAAATTGGACCTAAAGAGGCCTACACCGAGACATATCATAATTGACATAACAAGGTTTAAAGACAAGGAGAGAATCCAAAAAGCCACAAGACAAAAACAGGTAGTTACTTGCAAGGAAGCACCAAATCAGACTGGCATCTGATTACTCAATAGAAACATTTCAGGACAGAAGGGAGTGGTGTGAAAAATTCAAGGTGATGAAAAGCAAGGACCTACAACCAAGGATACTTTACCCAGCAAAACTATCAGTAGTAAACTGAGAGAGATATAAGGAACTTCCCAGACAAGAAAAAGCTATAGGACTTTGTTAACACCAAACGAGTACTGCAACAAATGTTAAAGGGATTGCATTTAGAAGAAAAAGGAAAAGAAAATGAAAAAAATACTGAGGAAAACAGTCTAACAATAAAATGGCACTAAATATGTATTTATCAATAATCACCTTAAATGTAAATGGCTTAAATGCTCCTACCAAAAGACATAGGGTAGCTGAATGAAAAAAAAAATAAGACCCATATATATATATATGCTGCCTCCAAGAGACCCATCTCAGAACAAAAGATATTCAGACTTTTAAAAGAAAAGGTTGGAAAAAGATATTTCACACAAATGGAACAGAAGGAAAAGGTGGGGTAGCATTACTGATATCCCACAAAATAGACTTTAAAGACTTTATTTTAGTTTGTTTTAGAGAGAGGGAATGGGAGGGAGAAAGAGAGGGAGAGAAACATCAATGCATGGTTGCCTCTCAAATGCCCCCTACTACACGGCCCACAACCCAGACATGTGCCCTGACTGGGAATCGAACCAGTGACCCTTTGGTTAGCAGGCCTGCACTCAATCCACTGAGCCACAGCAGCCAGGGCCCACAAAATAGACTTTAACACCAAGGCTATATAGTCAGAAAAAAAGGAGGACACTACATAATGATAAATGGAACAATCCAACAAGAGGATATATCCCTAGTAAATATTTATGAACCAAACAAAGGAGCACCTAAATATGTGAAGGAAATCTTTATGGATATAAAGGGAGAGATCAACAGAAATACAGTCATAGTAGGGGATTTTTTCCTCTTTCTTTCATTTTCTATTTTTTTAAGATTTTATTTATTTATTTATTTATTTATTTATTTATTTATTTATTTTATTGACTATGCTATTACAGTTGTCCCATTACCCACCCTTCATTCCCCTCCACCCTGAACACCCTCTCCCACCCACA
>JAPYXV010003642.1:0-12060 GCA_028533065.1 Trachops cirrhosus
GCTGCTGTGTCTGGGTTTAAATCCCTGCTCCAATCTTCCCCTGCAGCCCCATTTCCAACTCCTCCCACAATCAGCTACACTTGCCAGCACTCTCACATCCTTCCAGCTTTACTGGGCTGCCATGGGGAGTTTGGGCAGGCGTGGCCCCATGTCCTGGAGCCAGTCATCTCCAAGCTCTCACACAGGTGCTGTAACTCGGGGGAACAGCCCCCCCCCCCCCGCCCCCGTTATGTCTTCATGGGGAAGTTACTTCCATCCCCCTGGCTCAGAGCATGGCCACAGCTATTTAGCAAACCTAGGTAACCAGTTAAAGGTTATAGGTATGTTAAATGACCATGCCAGAGGTTAGCTGCAAAGCTGTTGCTATGCAAAACAGTTCTCAATGGCCCTGCTCCATTTGTCCCTTCCCCCAGCTCATACCTGTGGAGGAAGGGGGTGAGGACATCCTAATATTTCCTGGACACCTTGAGTTCTGGACCCCATTCCAAATCCCTATTTGGGGCCCCCCTCTTGGCTGCACTCTGTAACAATATCAATAGCTCACAGACATTTAAGAGGAATGCATGCTTGTTAAAAAAGGATCTTGTTTTCTGTAAAATGGGGTCATTATGATAGAAATTCTGGCAGTGTAAAGTAAAATTAAGATTTTGGGGGACCATTTGCAGTGTACTGTTTTTCAAGGAAGATTTATTGGAACCTCTTAGTGCACTGCACACAGGAACCATCTGTACCTCCGTCTTGGTTCTGGGTCTGCTCTCTCCTCTTTTCTACCCATTACCAGTCCCATCAACAGACCCACACACATGTGCACGCACATGCACACACCTGTGGACATACATTTGTCCTCACTAGTGCGTTGCGCACAAACACACAGGCAATCGGTGCTGTAGGATGGTTAGTTAGGAGGTACCTCTGACAGGTACATTTGTTTATTAAATGTAGTGTGGCAGGTAACTATACACAATATCACTTTATTATTCTTTGGATTTTTCTTAAGGAAAATACTTCATCTCCTTATACCACCTAATCTTCAAAGACCACAGGAATCCAATGCCCAGGATCCTGGGAACAGAGAAGGTTAGATACCCCTCTCGAGCGGTACTTGGACTTTTGCCTCACCACCCCTTCTTTGAATTCTCTCAAGATCAAAAATAAGAGGCTCTGTCCTGAAAACACTCTGGGGTTTGGGCTATTTTTGGCCACATCTTCCCTTCCCTGCAGCTCTCTCAGCCAAAGTCTGCCCTAGGGCAGGGAGGGGTGTCTCATTCTTCTCTGTGTTATTGGCACAGTCCTGTTCTGGCCTTGGCATCACTGATGAGGGCAGTTGTGTCCTTTGCATGACCTGGCCTGGTGTCAGTCTCACCGCAATGACATCCTCTCTGCAGATCTGCTATGGAAATGGCTCTCCTGCCACCCTGCAGGGGCCTCCTCTTCAGAGCTCCCACCATCACTCTGCCCTAAAAAGTCACCCTGGGAAAGCTTGTGTCTAGGAAGCTATCACCTAGCTCCCAGCTCTAAAAGTATCTGTTGTCTGTTTCTGTCTTTTTGTTTCTTGTAAGGGGAAGAAGAGAAAGAGTTCAGTAAGCTGATCCTTCCCTAAACCCCACCCTACTCTGAGTGTAATCAGGTAATATCCATTACACAAAGAATTTCAAAGGTTCCTTTGCTGAGACTCTGGGCCACAATGCTGTCCATTGTTTACACTTTAATTAACTTCTGTTTTACTGATTTATTTTTTTAAAGATGAATTAGGCTTCTGCTTGGAGTTGCATTATTGTAATTTGAAACTCCTCATGCCTTTCTTGAGAACTTTAAAGTGCAGGCAAGGTTGTTTATGTGCTGAAAATCAAATTAGCAAAAACTATTACAGTGGCTTAATGGCTTAGGGTGTTCGGGTTGATGAGAAACAGTAATTGGGAAGCACCCTCCTTCACACCCAAAAGCTGACTCTTTGAAGGCCATTCTCACCTATAAGTAGGTTTGCTGGCCTATGA
This sequence comes from Trachops cirrhosus, assembly GCA_028533065.1. Taxonomy (NCBI): domain Eukaryota; kingdom Metazoa; phylum Chordata; class Mammalia; order Chiroptera; family Phyllostomidae; genus Trachops; species Trachops cirrhosus. Next base: position 1,995 of record JAPYXV010003642.1, read on the forward strand.
TCCAGTGGTTAAAAGGACATGGGCACTGACTTTCCACAGTAAAATCCCACCTCCTTCGTATGAAAATATCCAAAAGAGAGTGAATAAAGAACTCGGAGGTAGAATTGTGGAGGGAAAAAAAGAAAATGTGTTGGGAATGAAGACAATAAATTGTATAATAAGAAATACATTTGCATGTGCAATGAAAATGAATTGCATAACTCAACCAAGACAAATGTGGTCCATTCAGAAATAAAAGGCTACCATTGCCTGTGCTGGAAAGCTAAAGAAGGCTGACTATATTTTACGTGACCAAGAAGAGAATAATTATATTCTACTGTCCGCATATCCTCTCTCCACAGTGACCAGACACAAAAAAGAAAAGCACTAGTTATTTCCAACTGTTATAAGGCTATGAAGCATTAGAAGAGTTACAGACCTAGGAATGTCCTCATGAAAATCAAACATACTTATTAACAGCCTTCTCCAAAAGTTCATGTGAATATGCATTTCATAAAAGCCTGTGTTCCTATGAACCACAATGATGCTTGGTGAGTATTCTGAAATTATGTTACAAAAAGAACCAAGTATTCAAAAGCCTTTAGTCTTTTTAAGACCAGAATACTGCTGCATTTAGTCTGCTGCAAATGTGCTTGCTACGGTTAACCTGATGACTACATAGTAAGGGCCAGTCCACAACTTCCAAACACCCACACAGCTCCTTCAAACACTGAGGTGGCTAGCTGTGAAAGGGAGGACACTAGACAGAAAACAAACTTTCTAACACCAAAGCATAAATTACCACACTCTAATCCTTAGCTGTTAAAAGGAACAGATTCTCCAGAACAAAGCTTTTCCTGTAACACTAAATATGTAATTCAGTGCCTTAAGCTTCTATAAAGAGCAGCCAAAACTAAGCTTAGATAGATGCAGTCATACAGAGTTATTCAGAATCTAATACAGACCTTTAAACAGTTTAGCCATAATTTGTTGATCTCTGTATAATTTTGAATAACTGCAGAATTCTAGGTAATGAAGAATTCATATTTCATATGCTGATTCTCTTTGGGGCTACAATAAAAGGGATGTTAGAACTAAAGGTAGATATTAAGTTTTGGTCCTCATTTCCCTCCACTTAGCTATGTCACCTTGAATGAGTTTGTACGAACTTCAGTTTCCTTATCTATAGAATAGGCATTAAAAAACCCTTGCTTCCTCTCAAGGATGTGAAGATCAGTGACAGAATATTTTAAACTGAAAACATTTGTATACACACCAGGGTTTTGTGTTTCTAGGGAACTTGGGTTGTAAAGATGATTTAAATTGTTCTGCCATTAAAACTTGTACTTTTGAAGCCTAATTATATAAAGAATGAAGAAAAACATTTTTGAATCAGTAAATCTTTTGTCAGGACTAAAAATCTGGGGCACCTATCTTATAGTTATTTTAAGGACTAAAGTTTTCACTTTGAATAAATATAATGATTATTGCAGGTTATGGGAAGTGACAATGTCTTTGTTCACCGTTTCTCTTTGTATGTTTAAACCTGAATGTGATCAGATCATGCTTTCTGAAATAACTTTATCAGAGAAAAGTTAGTAACTAGGATGTTGTGTCACAATTTACTGTTTAGTTCTGAATAAAATAGTTTAAGCTCATTTTTGAATAATGACAATATCTGTTTTTAAATGAAGCATTAACCTACATAGAAAGAACTTAGTAAAATAGACAATTGTTTTCAAAATCTAACATGCAGATTTTGACCAATCTCAGAGAAAAATGTAATTGCATGCAAATAATAAAAATGAATGGGTTTACATTTCAAAATATATGATAGTTTTATATTTTTTGTTATTTTTTAATTGTTGTTCAAGTATAGTTGTCTCCATTTTCCCCCTACAACTCCCCCCCACCCCAGCCATCCCCACCTCCCACCTCTGATCCCACCCCACCTTGGTTTTGTCCATGTGTCCTTTATAGATGTTAATGCCCAACTGCAACTCATTGAAATGTAGAAAGTGGTATTGTCTCCAGTTACTGCACAGGAAACAAGGTTTCTGACAAGCTTGAGAAACGTGCCCTGAGTCACAGTTAGTGGAGCTTTTGAGTTCAGAGTTGTTGTAGTTTTCTCTTTTTATAAACTACATTGCCTTTTTAGCTATCAATTTTCAAAGTGAAGTAAATAAGGTCAATAGATACATTTGGACATGATTCTATGCTTTAGATTTTCCCACATAGTTCAATATGACAGTATTCTGTAAATATCTCAAATCAAAATGAAACTATCATGTGTAAAGCACCTAGAGAAATTAACTTCACATTACAGGTACTTAAAGTCTTACATCCCTCTGTTAAAGGCTAATTAGACATTCATTCATGTCTCTTCTAAACCCCAGAGTATTCAGGTCCACAGGGGACAATCTCTAGGAAAGAGAAAAACAACAGAGAAGGAATTTTAGCTAGGAAACAGATTGGTATACCTGTAACTAACCACAGATGGCAATAGGGACAGCCTGGCCCCAGCACAGAAACCAAACAGAGTATATGAAGCTCTTTCTGAAAGCAAAGTGAGCAGGCTGTCTAAGAGCAGGTAGGACTAACGAGGTGGATACCTAGCAGAACTGAAAGAATTTTGCAGGATAATTTCAAACCAGAGTGAATCATTTAAACTGAATAAAGTATAAACCATATGGTCCAGGGAATGAGGTCAGAAGTAATGACATCCAATGTGACTAGACCACCTTCTTACACCATATGCAAGGATAAGCTCAAAAGTAAATAAAGAGAAAATAAACAAATGGGACTACATCAAACCAAAAATGTTTACACAGAAAAGGAAACCTTCAACAAAGTGAAAAGACGACCCACTGAATGGGAGAATATATTTGCCAGTGATATATCTGATAAAAGGTTAATATCTAAAATGTATAAACTAATACAACTCAACACCAAAACAATTCAATTTAAAAAATGGGCAAAATATCTGAGTAAACAGTTCTCCAAAGAGGGCATACAAATGGCTAATAGACATGAAAAAATGTTCAGTGTCACTAATCATCAGATTAATGCAAATTAAAACCACAACGAGCTATCACCTTACACCTGTCAGAGTAGCTACCCTCAATAAATGAAACAAGTGTTGGAAAGAAAGTGGGAAAAGGAAACCTCGGTGCACTTTGGTGGGAATACAGATTGGTGTGGCCACTGTGAAAAAGAATATGGAGTATCCTCAAAAAAAATTAAAAATAGAACTGCCTTATGACCCAGCAATTTCACTTCTGGGAATGTATCTGAAAAACTCAAAACAGTAATTTGAAAGAATGTATTCACTGCTATGTTCATTACAGTGTTATTTACAATAGCCAAGACTTGGAAGCATCTGGAGTGCCCATCAGCAGATGAGTGGCTAAAAAAAAAACTGTGATGCGTTTACACAGTGCAATACTTACTCATCTGTAAAATAGAAGGAAATTGTATCCTGTGCAATAGCATGGATGGATCTGGAGATTATTATGCTAAGTGAAATAAGCCATTCAAAGAAAGACAAATACCATATGATTTTACTTATATGTGGCATTTAATGAACAAAATAAACCAACAAACAACATAGAAACAGAGGCATGGATACATAAAACAGACTGACAGCTGTCAGAGGGGAGGGTGGTTAGGGGGCTGGGTGAAAAAGTGAAGGGATTAAGTAAAAAACTCATAGACTTGCACAACAGTATGGTGATACCAGAGGGAAAGGGGAGTGGGGCAAGGTAAAGGGGAGATAAATGGTGATGGAAGGAGACTTGACTTTGGATGGTGAGCACACAATGAATATACAGATGATATATTATAGAGTTGTGTACTTGAAATCTATATAATTTTGTTAACCAATATCACCCCAGTAAATTCAATATTCTTTTAAAAAAGGATGACATGCAAGCTCTCATTTTAACTAAAGCTATTTAACACTGTTACCAGCAGGTACCCTGGTGTCAGTGTCTGCATCCAACTAAGGATTAAACTCCATTCAGGAAGTAACCCTTCTGATCAAAATGTGAAGGAAAGAAAGGAAGAGATATAATCCTTCTGCTTCTCAGAAAAGCAAAGACATGGAAAGGAAAAGGCAGTGGATCAAGGCTGCTGACTCTAAACATGGAGCATTAAAAGGGGAGGCGGGTACAAGAAGCAGCTCAGGCCCTGTTGCCAGGTAATAAGTAACTAGCACCTGGGAGTTACCAGAATCTGTGACAGGGAAGAACCATTTCCAAAGATACAATAGTGATAAAGGTTTGAAATTTAAGTGAACTTAGAGAAATTAAAGATCATCCACAAAGAGTGATAAGGATTTTGGAACATGAAGGTCACATTCCAGTGGAAGAAAAGCAATCTGAGCAGAAATTAGACCAACAGTGAAGCAAACTAGAAGACTAACTGCTTAACCCAACCTGAATAAGGGTTTTCCCAGTTTGTTTCTTAAGGCTAAACAAACCCATATTAATATCCACCCCACCTGTCTTGGGTTTTTTGGTAATTCTTCAGTTAGCTACTCTGGCTTTGTTGTATACCACCTAGTTAAAAAAAAAAAAGTGTCCAGTTATTGGTGTAGGTACATATTTAGACTATTTCAGTCAAGATCTGGCAAAATAATATCAACAACACCTGAGGTTATAAAGCTAATTACATATTGCAAAACCCAACAAACTCTTTTCTATTCTTTGGACATCTTTATACATATAGATGATAAATCTAAATATAGATGCATGGATGGAAAGACAGAGAGATGAATGAACAGATAGGTGGATGGACAGACAGATAGATAGGTGGATGGATGGACAGATGGACAAATAAACAGATGGGCAGATGGATAGATGGGTGGATAGATGAATGGGCAGATGGATGGATGGACGGATGGCTGGATGGAAAGAGAGAGGAGGGAAGGTATATGAGAGGGGACCCAAAAAACAACCAGAATTATCTTCTGGAGGGTGGGTCCCTTGTCGTAAGGCTTCCTCTGCTTTGGTGAGTATATATGTGTATCAGAGTACAGCTGGCTGGTGTTGTTTGTGAGAGTGAAATTTTTTTAAGACTCTTTCAATGTGTTTGTCCATTTCATGATGGGTAATTTACAAGTACACCTGTTCACACTGTGCTGAACTGTTCAACAGTTTTTTACCAAAAACAGCATGACCCCACTGCCCCACCCTCCCTATTCACTTGATCTCACCCTCAGCAACTCCTTTTTTGTTTGTTTCCCCAGATGAAAAAGTCCTCAGAGGGAAACTTTTTTCCTATGTGGAAGAGATGAAACAAACAACAGCAGAAACGCTAAAAGACATCAAAACAGAGGAGTTCAAAAACTGTTTTGAGCAGTGGAAAAAAACATCTTGACAGGTGTATTGCATCAAATGGAGAGCACTTTGAAGGTGACCAAAGTTTAAACATGTAAGAATACATATGCAATTTTTTATAAATAAATTTTTGTTTCCTTGGGGTTCCCCCTCATGTAAGTAGTAAAAATAGAGGAGATAAAACAAGAAGGATAAGTACCAATTCTGCCTGTACTTCAAGCTTTGGTTTAGTCAATTTTTTATTTAGCCCATCCACCTTCATAATGGAAGTTTGATTGTTTCTTCCTATGACATTCAAACTATAAGTTCCCAAGTGGCAGGGCTAGGTCTGTATGAATTCTCTTAAAAAGAAAGTGGTACAAAACCACATGTAGATAATAGAGTTTTTTTTAATGTGCGGCTTGGTAGGATGATAAATCTAACACTAATTAAGCCACTGAGAGAAAATTTGGCACTAGATTTGTATAACAAAGAACAGGGTTGTAAATTCTAAAATAAAATTTCTTTTTTAAAATTACTTTATTGTTGTTCAATTACAGTTGTCTGTATTTTCTCCCCACCACCCCTCCACACCAGCCAAACCCACCTCCCTCCCTTGCTTCCACCCTCCCCCTTGGTTTTGTCCATGTGTCCATTATAGTAGTTCCTGAAAACCCTTCTCCCCACTGTCTCCTTCCCCCTCCCCTCTGGCTATTGTTAGATTGTTCTTAATTTCAATGACTCTGGTTATATTTTGTTTGCTTTTTCTTTTGTTGATCATGTTCCAGTTAAAGGTGAGATCATATGGTATTTGTCCCTCACTGCCTGACTTATTATTTCACTTAGCATAATGCTCTCCAGTTCCATCCATCCTGTCACAAAGGGTAGAAGCTCCTTCTCTCTTTCTGCTGTGCAGGATTTCATTGCAAAAATGTACCACTGGTTTTTGATCCATTCATTTAGTGATGGGCACTTAGGTTGTTTGTAGCACTTGGCTATTATGAATTGTGCTTCTATGAACATTGGAGTGCATAGGTTCTTTTGAATTGGTGTTTCAGGATTCTTAAGATTTAATCCCAGAAATGGAATTGCCGGGTCACAAGGCAGTTTCATTTTTATTTTCCTGAGGAAATTCCATACTGTTTTCCACAGTGACTTTACCAGTCTGCATTCCCACCAACAGTGCACTAGGGTTCCACTTTCTCCACATCCTCTTCAACACCTGTTGTTTGTTCATTTGTTTACTATGGCCATTCTCTCTGTTGTGAAGTGGTATTTCACTGTGGTTTTAAATTGCATCTCTCTGATAGCTAGTGATGCTGAGCATCTTTTCAAATATCTCTGGGCCCTCTGTATGTCCTACTTGGAGAAGTGTCTGTTCAAGTCCTTTTCCCATTTTTAATTGGGTTGAATGTCTTCCTGTCATTGAGTCATATAAGTTCTTCATATATTTTGGAAATCAACCCCTTGTCTGAGATATCAATGGCAAACGTGTTTTCCCATATAGCTGGTTGTTTTCATTTTAATGCTGTTTTCGTTACCCATGCAGAACCTTTTTAATTTGTTGAGGTCCCATTTGTTTATTCTTTCCTTTATGTCCCTTGCTTTAGGGGGCATATAAGTGAAGACGTTGCTGCATATAATGTCTGAGATTTTCCTGCCAATGTTTTCCTCTGGACTTTTAGGGTGTCATGACTCATATTTAAGCCTTTTATCCACCTTGAATTTATTTTTGTGTATGGTGTATGTTGGTGATCGAGTTTCATTTTTTTTGCATGTAGCTGTCTAGATTCCCCGACACCATTTCTTGAAGAGGCTATTTTTACTCCATTTTATGCTTCTTTCCTCTTTGTCAAATACTATTTGACCGTAGAGACTTGGCTTTATTTCTGGGCTCTCCATTCTGCTATATGGGTCCATGTGCCTGTTCTTATGCCCATACCAGGCTGTTTTGATTACAGTGGCCTAATATCAGGTATTGTGATCCCTCCTGCTTTGTTCTTCTTTCTCAAAATTGCTGCTGCTCTTCAGGGTCTCTTATGGTTCCATATAAATTTCTGAAATGTTTGTTCTATATCTGTGAAGAATGTCATTGGTACTTTAATATGTATTGCATTGAATCTATAAATCGCTTTGGGTAGTGTGGCCATTTTGGTGATGTTAATTCTTCCAGTCCATGAGCATGGTACATGCTTCCAATTGTTTGTGTCTTCCTTAATTTCTTTATTCAGTGTTGTATAGTTTTCTGAGTACAGGTCTTTTACCTCCTTGGTTAGGTTTATTCCTAGGTACTTTATTTTTCTTGTTGCTATATTAAATGGGATTTTTTCCTGATTTCTGTTTCTGATATTTCATTCTTAGTGTAAAAAAATGCCTTTAATTTCTGAATATTGACTTTGTATCCTGCTGTTTTGCCAAATTCATTTATTAGATCAAGTAGTTTGTTGGTGGAGTCTATAGGATTTTCTATGTACACCATCGTGTCATCTGCAAACAGTGACAGTTTTGTTTCCTCCTGTCCAATTTAAATGCCTTTTATTTCCTTTTCTTGTCTGATTGCTGTGACTAGGACATCCAGTACTATGTTGAATAGAAGTGGTGAAAGTGGACAACTTTGTCTTGTTCCTGATCTTAGTGGGAAAGCTGTAAGTTTTTGCCCTTTGAGTATGATGTTGGCTGTAGATCTCTCATACATGTCCTTTATTATGTTGAGGAATGCTCCCTCTATTTTCACTTTGCTGAGTGTTTTTTGTCATAAATGGATACTGTACCTTATCAAATGCTTTTTCTCCATCTATTGATATGATCATGTGACTTTTGTCTTTCATTTTGTTTATGTGGTGTATTATGTTTATTGATTTGAAAATATTGTACCATCCTTGCATCTCTGTGATGAATCCCACTTAATAATGGTGTATGATCTTTTTAATGTATTACTGGATGTGGTTTGCCAATATTTTCTTGAGTATTTTAGTGTCTATGTTCAACAGCAATATTAGCCTAAAGTTTTCTTTCTTTCTTATGTCTTTATCTGGTTTTTGGATTAGGATGATGCAGACTTCATAAAAAGAGTCTGGGAGTCTTTCATCTTCTTGAATTTTTTGAAATAATCTGTGGATGATGGGGGTTAGCTCTCCCTTGAATGCTTTATAAAATTCTCCTGTGAAATCATCTGGTCCAGGGATTTTGTGTGTCAGAAGCTTTTTGATTACTGCTTCAATTTCATCAGCTGTTATTGGTCTGTTCAGGCTTTCTGCTTCTTCTTCATTAAGTTTTGGGAGATTATATTTTTCTAGAAATTTGTCCATTTCACCTAGGTTTTCAAATTTCTTGGCATACAGTTCTTTGCAGTAATTTTGTACAATTCTTTGTATGTCTGTGGTATCAGACATACAATTTTTCCTCTTTCTCCTCTTTCTTTTCTGATTGTGTTTATTTGAGTCCTCTCTCTTTTTTCTTGATGAGCCTGTTTAAAGGCTTGTTGATTTTGTTTATCTTTTCAAAAAACCAGCTCCTGGATTCATTGATCCTTTGGAATTATGTATTTAGTCTCTATGTCATTTAATTCTGTTCTGGTCTTGGATATTTCCTTCCTTCTACTTGTTCTGGGCTGTCTTTGTTGTTGTTCCTCAGGTTCTTGTAGGCATAAGGGTAGGTTCTTTATTTGAAATGTTTCTATCTTTTTTAGGTAGGCCTGTATTGCTATGTACTTCCCTCTCATGACTGCCTGCACTGTGTCCCATTATTTTTGAGTTGTTGTGAGTTCATTTTTGTTTATTTCCAGAAACTTTTTGATTTCTTCCCTAATCTCATTCTTGACCCATTCATTGTTTAATAGCATGCTATTCAATCTCCATGAGTTTGAGTATTTTGGGGTTTTTTCCTTGAGGTTGATTTGTAGTTTCAGTCCCTTGTGGTCAGAGAAAATGCTTGATATGATTTCAGTTTTCTTGAATTTGTTGAGGCTTGTTTTGTGTTCTGTCATATGGTCTATTTTTGAAAATGTTCCATGTGCATTTGAAAAGAATGTGTATTTTGCTCCTTTGGGATGGAGGGCTCTATATATATCAGTTAAGTCCATTTCATCTAGAGCATTGTTCAATGCTACAATATCTTTGTTGATATTTTGTTCGGAAGATCTTTCCATTTTTGACAGTGGGGTGTTAAAATCCCCCACTATAACTGTGTTGCTGTCAATATCTTTCTTAAAGTCCTCTGAGATTTTCTTTATGTATTTGGGTGCTCCTATGTTGGGTGCATACATATTTACAATGTATGTCTTCTTGATGGATTCTTCCCTTGTGTATTATGATGTGACCTTCTGGGTTTCTTTTTATGGCCTTTTTTTTAAGTCTATTTTGTCTGATATGAGTATTGCTACCCTGGCTTTTTTTTTTCCTGTCCATTTGCTTGAAAAATTTGTTTCCAGCCCTTCACTTTCAGTCTGTGAGTGTCTTTTGTTCTGAGGTCCATCTCTTGTAGGCAGCATATGTGTGGGTCATGTTTTCTTTCCATTCAGATATTCTGTGTCTTTTTTTTTTATTTTAGATTATTCCATACAGTTTCTATCTTTTATTCCCATTCCAGCCCACCCACCCATCCCTCCCCTCCTCCCTTCCATTTCCAAGCCCCGTAGTTTTGTCCATGTGTCCTCTATATTTGTTCCTGTAAACCCTTCCCTTCTCCCCTGAAATTCCCTCCCCTTTCCCCTCTGGTCACTGACATCCCGTCCTCCATTTCAGTGTTCTTTGTTATATTTTACTTGTTTC
>JAPYXV010003643.1:0-12060 GCA_028533065.1 Trachops cirrhosus
CAAACCACGCTCTCTCTTCGGGTTTTTCAATGTCCGCTACAATTTGCGATCTCCTATTTTCATTTATGGCGTGATAATGTTGGCTCTTTGCTCTGTACCTACGTAAAATGACTCAGATTTTTTTTCCCTGGTTGTGGGAGAGTCTGAATTAGTCATTGTTTATTCATAAAGAGTCCAGTCCAAAGGTAGGTAAGTACAAAAAGATAATCACAAGGCAATGTGCCAGTTACTATGTAACGGACGTAACAGAGGTTTATAAAAATCTAAAACTGACCTGAAAAGCAAAATGTAATGTTCTCTGTGAGCCAGTAATGATTTTTTAAAATCCTTAAAATATGGGAGACATATAGAAACAGAGTGTGAGATAAAACCAAATCCCAGAGCACTCTCTGGTGAAGACAACTGCAAATGATGGAACGGCTCCTGGAACTTTTGAGGCTCATGGGTTTAGACATGAGGGCACCATCAGCTTAGCAAACAGCAAAACTCTCAGAGCTGACTTTCGTTGGCCCAGACAGAGGCACACTTCCTCTCCTGAACACTCCTGTGATACTAATTGACCCAATGTGGATCATAGTCCTCCTCCTGAATGGAGAAGGTGAGGTGATCAGCCACATAAACAATGTGGGAGGTGGCCTCCCAAGGAAAAGCAAGGTTCTGGCACAAAAAAGAGAAAAAAAAAGTCCTCCACGCTGGAATACTATACAGCTAAAATAAAGATTTTTTTTTAAATGCTGACATAGAATTGCCTTCAAGACATATTGTTGGATAAAATAAAGAAATCACAGCCCTGACTGGTGTGGCTCAGTGGGTTGGGCATCACTCCACAACTGAAAGGTTGCCAGTTTGATTCCTAGTAAGGGCACATGCCTGGGTTGCAGGCCAGGTCCCTGGTTGGGGGCGTGCAGAGGCAACCAATCACTGTATCTCTTCCACTCTTTCTACCTCCCTTCTCCTCTCTCTGAAAATAAATAAATAAATAAATAAATAAATCTTTTAAAAAACTGAGTAAGTAGCAGAATATTTTATATGTGATATTTATGTGAATAAATTTTACATTTCTCCACATACATTTGTATATCTAAAAGTATAGAAGTTATAGTATGCACACCGAAGCCCTAAAAACAGCCAGCAGTTAACTTGGGGAGGAGCCTGGGATCTAATGAGATATCACAGAAAGGAACTTAAGAGTTTTTCTACATATTTGAGGCTGGTTGACTCTGTCCTCTCACTGAAAATCCCAAGATACCAGGGATTTTGGCTGTCTCATTGGCTGTCTCACTCACTACTGTAGCTCTAGAGCTTTGAAGAGTTGCTGAAACATTTTTAGTAGGGGCTTAGTAAACGCACATGTTTGTGGGATGAAGGAATGAAGAGCATACACACAGGCATGAAGGTGTGAAAAGTCATGGACTAATTAGGAACGCCAGATATTTTGGCATGACCAGAGTACTGAGTACAAAAGTGTTATGAGAAATAAAGCTGGCTCTTTGTTCCGGGCCCCAGAGAACTTCTGCATTCTGCTTCTGTACCTTTAGCGTCCGCATTCCACCTCTGTGCCCCTTGCTTGCGCCCCGTAGCCCCTCCCTGCCTCTTCCCGCCTTGCTAGAGAGTATTTAACCACCCACCCGACCCCTCCCCCGCGCCCAGACTTTGGAGACTGCCTCTCCTGGGACCGGGCGCGTAAATAAAAAGGCTTACTCCGCCACCCCAATCGTGTAAGAGTCCGTGTTTCCGCGACAAAAGAAGGAGGGGCCGAAGGTGAGAAAAGTAGGCAGGGGTCTGTCCGTTCACGAACAATGCCAGGGAACCGCATTACTCACTGGGTAACAGAGGCGGTCCAAGGTGAGAGGCGTGATGGGGTTTGCATTTTATAATAGAAAGGTTACTCGTGCCACCATTTGAAGGATGGGATGGAGGAAAACAAGATGGAGAACTAAATGCCCAGTCAAAACAACTGGTTGTCAGAGGCCCACTGAGAGAAACGATGAATCCTGAAATAAGGGAAGGGCGGTAGAGCGAAGGAGAAGATGATGGTTTTGAGAGCTATGCAGGCCCAGTTGACCTACAGAGTGTTGGGTGGGCAAGAGAGGAAGGGGTCTAAGATGACTCTTGGGTGTCTAGATAGGCAACTACGGGGATGATGGTGCCATTCACCTAGAGATGGGAACCCTGGAAAGAAGTTTGTGGCTGAAGGTTCTGAGCTTATCTTCAGGTGTGTAATTTCAAGGATACCGTGGAGCACCCAGTTAAAGATGTACAGAAGGAAACCTGGGGTCTATACTGATGTCTTACTTTTCCTCGGCTCAGGGAGAACTTCCAGTATTTCCTTAAACATTTTAAAAGGAACCAACCCTCAGACAACAGAGTGTTTAAGTACTCACTCACCAAACAAAGGAGGCATAGCCCAGCAGAGATGGTTTCGTCCTGGGGCCTAGCGTTTTAAGTCACCCAGCTCTCTCAAATAAACATTAGCCAGAATAACATCAATTACATAATTTGTTATAAGGCAAGATATAGAAAATTTTGCCCTTGGAGAGTTAAAAACAGAAGGTACACAGAGAGGTGTCTGTGGACATAGATTGCTTTCCATCTAAAAGGGTCATCTGGTGAAGGATAGCTGAGGGAGAGGCCAGGAAACTCACAATCCCCTCAGCCGAGGTTCCCATCTGGCCGGAACCTCAGCCCTTGGCTCTGATATCTAGAGCACCCCTTTCTTTCACTTGCTTGTAAAACATTCTCTTTCATCTATTTGAAGCCTCTGAGTTTGCCGCAGTGACAAACAGTAAGAATTGGGATAAATGGCCATGCACCTGGGTGACAATGACACTCTGATTCCCTTGGGAACCAAGTTCTGCACCTGGCACTCAGTGCAGAGAGCAAAGGAGAACAAAAAGCCTTTCACCCCAGATTCTTTTTCCCCACTCTGAAAAGGTGAAGCCTGGGATGAGAAGAACTTTCCTCTCCCACAACAAAAGCTGAAAATGTAAACCCACCTTGCACCTAACCACCAGCTTCTCTTTGTATTTCACAGCTACTGAGACTGGGTTGTTCAAAGAAATACCTGGCCTTGTTTGTTAGGTGAGAAACAGAAGATGCTGACCCTGGCTTCCTTTATTGGCTCTGGCTGCTAACCTAGCAGTACTGCAGAATATCAGACACTTAGCAGCTTTAGTCGGGCTGGGGGTATGGAATAATGAGTGCCTAAAGCTCCTTGACAGGAGCCTCTATTCCCTCTGGTGGGAGGGAGGCCATCAGGAAGAACTAAGCACAAACAGAAGCAGTAGGTAGGCAAGCTGAGGACAAAGGCCACTCTCAGCCAGTGCTGTTTGACCTGCTGGTACTGTTTCTACTCAGAATGGATTTTCCGCTTTGTTGTGTTGTCTGGGTCCTGCCATTAATTTTGTCAGAGGAAGAAAGTAAACTCATAAGGACAGAGGCAGTACCTCATTCATCTCCAGGTCTGAGTTCAGAACCTAGATTTAGAGAGTCAGAGATTATAAGGAGGGCATCTCTTGCAACTTTGAAAGGTATATAGGTTTCACTTTCAATTTGTAGAAGAAAAGCATAGGTTTGGAGAGGTTAAGAGACTGGTTCAACCACAAAGCTAGTCAACAGTAGTGTCTCAATTGGGTACCTTTGCAGATAAGCAACAGAATACAACTGTCTCATATTTAATCGAAAAGGTCATTTATTGGAAGGATATTGGGATACAGAAAGGTTGGGAATCTAGAAACCCAAATCAGAAAAGGGACCGGAATTAGGACAGATATAAAGATAACAAGGACCACTCAACCACCTCATGTAGGAGTCAGCTCACACCAACATTTCTTCCATCCTTGCCATCACTCTGCTCAAGGTGGCCAAAGTCCTAGGACAAAGTATTGGCTTGGCCAAGCTCAGTTTCACATGCCCACCACTTTCCCAGTGGTGGACAAGACCTGTCTCCAAGACTGAGAGTCCCATCAAGTCTTCATACAGTGGGGAAAGGTTGTTCCCTCAAAGGAAAATGGGGTGCTGTTAGAAAGAGGGATGGGTGCTGAGGGGCTATAAAATCCAGATGCCTACCCCAGAGAGCAGGGTTCAAGCTCATGAGCACTGGTTACCAAAGTTTTCAATCTCTCACTGGGGCAGCACAGTGTAAGCAGTGTTCTCAACCAGTGGTGACTTTGTCCTCCTGTCCCCAGAGACATTTGCCAATGTCTGAAGACACTTTTGGTTATCACACCTGGGAAGAGGTGCTATTGGTATTTAGTGGGCAGCAGCCAGAGTTGTTGCTGAAAACCCTACAATGCACAGGACAGCCCTCCACAGAAAAGAATTACCCAACCCAAAATGTCAGTAGGGCCAAGTTTGAGAAACTCTAGTATAATCAAAAACAGTGAACTGAGATAATACACTGTGGGCTTCAGAAAATTCAGTAATTCGGGCTGGTGAAAGTACACGTTACATACAGAAAAGTAGGCCCTGGCCAGGCAGTTCAGTTGGGTGCAGAGTCATCCCAATACACTAAAGTTGTGGGTTCAATCTCTGGTCTGGGAACACAGAAGAAACAACCAATGAATGCATAAGTAAGTAGAATGACAAATCAGTCTCTCTCTCCCCCTTCCTCTCTGTCTAAAATCAATCAGTAAATAATTTTTTTAAATAGAAGAGGAAAAAAACTTAAAAAGTAGTTTCAGACCAGACTTTATACATTTCTGAATGGCAGCTAAGTTCTCTAGACTATGTTTAATAGAATTGGGTGCTTCTTAGCCCAAAATTATATCTTAATTGCCTGGGCCTGGCAGATCTCTATTTATTCTGAAGTTCTTGTCCAGAAGACTTTGGGAGCACATGACTGACTGACATGAGACTGTCAATGATGGGCCCCATCATTGTCCCCCATCCTGGGCAGACCTCAGGGTTGGTCCCAAGAGTTTTGTTCCTCAGTGCTTCTCATGTCTCTTAGGTTTATGATACCAGAAAAATCATTGCCTCTTAGAGTGAATGCTCCTATTAAAGAGATTCATTCATATTTCTTTTTCACCTCTGAAATCAGGATATAATTAAAAATCAATAGTATGTCTTAGTTTAATTGGTAGCACTTATTTCTTTCTTGGGTATAATTTCTCATATATAAAAATGGTACTTAGAATCAATGGCACTTTAAACTCAATGAAATATGATATATTTATTTTCCTCTCATTTGTCATTGGTTAAATTTTATTCACACTCATTTAAAAGAACTGGCTGTTGGCATTGTATGTAGGTATTAGTGTTGAACTCTGGCAGAATGCTAAGAACCATACTGAATCATGATGGAACTGGCCCCCCTCTGTCATCATTATTTTATAATTAGAAATACAGCTCTTGTGTTGAACAGAAGGGGTTTTGTAACCATGCAACCATCTCCCCAGTGGGAACATCCAGGGCCTGCCCCCAATGAAATGTTTCGGCTGTTTCAAAGCTTTTAAAGAATATGTGAAAGAAACATTCATTCAGGTTGAATTGCCTTGGCATATGCTTTGGGACTGTTCTTATTTTATACACAATTCCTCGGTCCGTCATTAGATAATTTTATTTGCACAAAAGAAATGGAGTAAAATTTCCTTCTACATCCTTTCTCTACTTCTCCTTATCCTTAAACAGGACTTCCTTTCCTTTTTCATCACCATATATCTGTAAGATTAATATGTAATGAAATCTATCCTCCTGCGACGTTAGCAGCCTAAGAAACAAAGGCATTAAGTAAGACTAAAGAACAGGAGATGAATAGCAGTGAAGGTTAAGCAACTGTGAGTTTCCAGGAAATATTTATGAGCTGATTTAAATACTAATGAGCTGGTAGTCTGACAGCAGCAAGAAAACTAAAATACAGGAGCACAAAGTCTCAGCTGAGCCGTGGGTTGTCTTATATCTACACAAGCTGTAGAGTAGAGAGGCCACATTTTAAGCTTCCTGTTAAACAGACACTTTAAAATGCTAAGTGAGAAATTGGCATTTTCTTATGGTGTTAATTTTTTATTTCTATCATAGTACTTACCCATCCATTTTAACCCCATGTTGAAAAAGATATCTAGGGCCTGAATGTAAAAATCACTTCACCCCAACCTTTCATCTAAATGACTGCTGTATCAGGAACAGCTCTTTCAAATTCCTTTTCTGTCCCCTTTAAGAACCCACCAAATTGCCTCTCCTTGAAAGTTCCTATGCAGCAGCATGAATGGCATCTCTAGAGTGAAGGGCGAGGTCGTTTATCTGAAAACATCTCCTGTCCCAGCCCGACTGCAGAAAATACTCCAGTGGCCCGTGGTTAGAAAAGATAAAAACACTTGCTATTACAATAAAACAAATTTAACTTCCAAAAAGCTTTTTGCATATATTGCCTTGGGCCTGACAATCTGCTGACTTGATCCAAAATAAATAACTGGTTTTGCATTTCTAAACCACATTTCAAAGTTTCACACAAAGAATTCTCTTAGGCCTTATTCAGCAGAGGGATTTGGGAGGGGCATGGGTAGGGGAGAGCATTGTTCTTAACTTAAAGATGCTAAGTAAGGCAAGGAGGAAAATAGGAGCAACAGAGGGTCTCTGGAAAACTAGTCATCTTTAAACTTGGGGAGCTGTGTCTCCCAAAAGTTAGACAGCAAAGAGTCAGACCACATGACCAAGAAGCTTTGGCCGCAGGGACACTGCGGCTGCCAGGCCTGGGACTAGAATGAGGCAAGTGAGACACTCACCTCAGGTCCAAAATAAAGCCAGCACCAAAAAACTCAGTAATCAAAATAAATACTGTTTGATGCAATATTTTTAAAAATAAAAATTAATACAAAAAACCTGTAATGAACAAAATCTCCCAATTCTAAATAAAAATAGGATCCAACAATGCCTTGCCAAGCCATAGTAGACCCTGAGGCAAAAGAAAAAAATGTGCACCCCTACATACATGTTTTTATTTATTTTTTAATGTTTTTCCCCAGAAATAGATTATGAATATATTACTGATAAAGTTTGCTTCCATTAAATCCAGGAAAGTAAAATTATTTTTTTAAAAAGTCCTTCTTGGGGTGTAAGTCAAATAGTAAGTAAACTTCAAACTATGTTGTAAATTTTCATACCTTTACTTTTTCGTTTTTTAATATTTTCTCAACTACATGGACATTCTGGTCAGAGCTCTGCTGTGGGGGCACTGCTCAGTTACCCCAGACGGACATGTCAAAGGCCTCAGAATGAGAGGCTGAAAAACCAGCCAGAAGGCACTGTTCAGACCTTGCATCAAGGGTATTCTCTATTTCTGTGGTCAGCATTTAATTTTTTAAAGATTTTATCTATTTATTTTTAAAGAGAGAGGAAAGGAGGAAAAAAGAGAAGGAGAGAAACATCAATGTGTAGTCGTTTCTTGTGTACCCCCTACCGGGGACCTGGCCTGCAACCCAGGCATGTGCCCTGGACTGGGAATCAAACCAATGACCCTTTGGTTCACAGGCCAGTGCTCAATCCACTGAGCTACACCAGCCAGGGCTGTATTTTATTTTATGTGCAATATTTGGGGTCCACTGTATTAGGATGCTACAATCAAGAGACAACCCCTTGTTCATTACTTAACAACAAAGAAAATGTATTTTCATATAACAAGGAGCCCAAAGGAAGAGTGGCTACAAAGTGGTTAATTCAACATCTCGATGATACCAACCAGCACCCAGATTCTTTTCATTGTCCCAACCTAGCAGGTAGCTTCATCTTTGGCTGGCACCTCTCACAGGTATGAAGCATAGATAGAAAGTAATTGTGTCAGTTCCTGGAGTCCCAGGCAAACCTGACAATGCCTCACAAAAGGGAAAAAGGGGGGATTTCCCCCATCCTTTTGGTCTCATTTTAAAAGAAAGGAAAACTTTTTTCGAAGGCTTCCAAGAGACCTTACCCATGTTTCACTGGCCAGAACAAGGTCCCATGCTGCCAGTGAAACCAGCCCCTGAGATGGGGAGTGGGATGACAGTGATAGGCTTGGGCTGACTGAGATTTACCCTCAATCACCTCATGAAAAGTTAGGCTTTACTGCAAGGAGGATGGAGGAAACAGCTGTCAGCTGAGCTGCCCACAGTGTCTGCCACAAATGGCAATGGGCAGTGATCAGACACTGGGTGGAATCATCAGTAATCTTTGCATCAGGCTTATCACTCACCAGGAGTGGCCATGATGTCATGTAAGACAAACTGTAAAGTCTTCAGCGAGCACTCCAGTTAGATCCCTACTGCCCCACGGGCAGCAGGAGGCATTCCCAGGAGATCAGAGAATTAAATGTGAAAACTTCACCACTAGTACATGAACACATTAGAGAACTCTATTGTAATCTTGGAATAGGAGAAACCTTTCTAATTCTGACTGAAAATCAAGAAGTCTTAAAGGGTAAACTATTTCAGCATGGAATGAAAATACCAGAATCAAAACCGAAAGATAAATGATTAATTGGGGCTGGGGATATAGGTTATAACTCATATCATAGACAATAAACTAATCTCCCTATTGTATAAAAGCTCCTAGAAATCAATAAGAAAAAAAAGCCATCAATATATAGAATAGCATCGAATGATATGCTCAGGATATAAATATCTAATTCACAAAAAAACCTCACTGCCCCTTTAAACATAAAAAAAGCAGTTCAATCTCACTGTATTCATATAAAGAAAACTGAAAATTAAAACGATCCTGAGATACTATTTTTCAGCTATCTGGTTGGCAAAACTTTGATAACATACTCTGTTGGAAAGGTTGTAGGGAAAGAGTCATTCCCATAAAGAGCTAGAGAGAATATAATTTGGCATTAACTCCAATGGAGGGCAGTTTGACCATATATGTTACATGCCTAAACCCTTTAATCCAGCAATTCTGTTTCTGAAAATACAACTCTGGATTCTCCAGAGTATACATTGTACAGATCTATCTGGTTCCATGTCAAGAAAAGATTTTCAAGGCTAGTATTTAACTAAAACATGCACATAGGACCCACTGCCTAGCTCATCACCAGTAAGTGTCCTAAAAGTTTGATGTCCATGATGTACTTGAATTTGAACTTTTTAATTA
This sequence comes from Trachops cirrhosus, assembly GCA_028533065.1. NCBI lineage: Eukaryota > Metazoa > Chordata > Mammalia > Chiroptera > Phyllostomidae > Trachops > Trachops cirrhosus. The sequence goes on from JAPYXV010003643.1 coordinate 9,064, forward strand.
CTACCCCTTTAGGTATGTTGAAGTCTGTTTTTTGCAGAAAAGTATTGGAGACCTACCAAATAACCAACACTAGTTGACTAGTTAAATAAATTATGGTAATCCATACAGTGGAATAATATGCATCTGGACAAGAGAATGAGTACATTTCTGGGTATAGGGACTGGGAAAGATCAAAACCTAAGATTAAGTTAAAAAAATAAAAATAAAAAAGCAAGGTACCTAATGGCATGTTTAATACTCCAAGCTTTATATAAAAAGAAAGGAAAAATAAGTATTATTAATTTATCTAAAATAAGCACAATTACATTTGATTATAAAAACATAAACTCTGAAGGAAACACAAGAAAATACTAACAATGGTTACCTGTGTCGGAGGGTGGGTGAATGGGAAGGATGGAAGCCAAAGATAAGAGAAAAATGTTTTTACTATACATCATTTATTTTTGTTTTGATTTTGAAGTATGTTAATGTATTTTTGTTTAAATGTTTAAATAAAATTTATTAAAAATCTACAGTAGTTTACTGTTGCCTATTTGCATTCCAGATTTTTAATTTGGCATTCAGGACAAATCACAATTTTGCTCAATCAAGTTTTCCATGGTTGATTCTAATTTCTCCCCACCCCTATCCCCAACCCCCACACACACTGCCATGCCTAGAACCCCTCCCTAAAGACAATCCCTGTTAACAATGTTCACTTCAGGAAAAATACATAATATGCACATGTCTACATTTATATAATAAATATACTTTTTAAAAATTGTACATGTGATCATGTTTTCATTTATGACTTTTTTACTTTTTTAATTTATTGATTTTAGAGAAAGAGAGAGTGAGACATCAATTTGTTGTTCCACTTAGTTATGCACTCATTGGTTGCTTCTCCCATGCGCCCTGATGGGAGAGCCAACCCACAACCTTGGTGTATGAGGATGATGCTCTAACCAACTGAGCTACCCGGCCAGGCCTATGGCATATTTTAAAGAATTTTCTGTAGTTCCATAAGAAAATTCTGTAATTTTTATGGTTTTTTCCATTTACTCATATATCTTGTAATTTTTATGCATCAGTATTTATAGGTTTTTTAATGGTTAGATAATATTCTATCGTATGGATACATTATAATTTAACTTGTTATTTTCCTTGCTGGACATTACATTGTTTATCCTACAGCTGTTTTTGGAACAAGCAATGCTGCAATAAAATAACTTGGCAGACTTTTGTTATCTGAGAGCAATTGTTAGGCAAATGTTCTGTGCATTTAAAAATTTGGTTGACATTGTCAAATTGCCCTCAAAAAGGTTTTTCATGTTCTGCTTTCAAAAAGTATGTGAAAAATACTCATTTCCTCATATCTCACCAATACTGATTTTGAAAGTCTTAAAAGTTGCACATAGGCAAAAAGTATTTTTATGTTTAATTAGCATTTCCCTAATTATGAGAATGAGCATGTTTTTATGTGTCTGTAAATATTTGTATTTCTTTTTCTATGAACTCTTTTGGTTTTATAGAGTCAAATGAAACCATCTTTTCTATTGTGACTCCAGGGTATAGGGCTCTGTTTAGAAAGTCTTCTCCACTTCCCCATTACACACACACACACACACACACACACACACACACACACACACATTCTCCTATGTTTTCCCTTAGTCTCTCATACCCCTTTAATGCCTTTCAATGTTTAGATCTTTAATTTGTCCAGATTTGAGGGATGGGAGAGGGCTGACATGTCCTGAGAGGTTACGTTGTCACTTAATTTTTTCAATGTTCCAATACAACTTTCTGAACAACCTATACCTTCTTCTTTAATCTGAATTCCAAAATTTATTATCAATTCCTTAGGCAATGGGTCTTGTCTATTCTGTTCAATTCATCCAAATATCCCTTCTCTTCCAGCCAAGATGGAGACATAGGTAGACGCACTGTGCCTCCTCGCACAACCAAGATAGGGACAACAACAATATAGAAACAAAATAACAACCAGAACTGTCAGAAAATTGAACTGTGTGGAAGTCAGACACCCAAGGATTTAAAAATAGACACGTTCATCCAGACTGGTAGGAGGGATGGAGTCGGGCCGGAAGAGGGACTTGGAGCGAAGAGCTGAGCAACCAGGACGGTGCGCAAGTCCCCAGCAGGCAGACCCTGGGCGCACAAGCGGCGGTGGCTGGTGGGCCCCGGCTGGGTGTGGCGACTGGCAGACCCAGCGAGGTGGCCACTATGAAGCAAGGCACTGCGCACAACTCAGGGCCCCAGCACCGGGAAATAGAGCTTTGGGTCACTGACTGAGGAGGAAGGTCCCATCGGGTGCAGAGGCCCACCCACACTGAAATTGGTGCCAGAGGGGCCCAGTTAGCTTGCGGAAAGCAGCGGAAGGGTCTGAGGTCCTACAGAGAACAGAGCAAGTGCCATTGTTCCTTCTCTGACTCCGCCCCCACATATAGTGTCACAACCCAGCGACTGGGGTGCCCCTCACTATAGGAGCTCAACAAAACCAAAAAACAAAACAAAACAAAACAAAAAAACAACAACCAAAAAAAAACAGCAAAAGATGGCTCAAACAGAATAATTGAAAGCCCCAGAACCCATCCTTTTAAGCGACCAAGAGATAGCCAACCTATCAGATGCACAGTTTAAAGCACTGGTGATCAGGATACTCACAGAATTGGTTGATTTTAGTCGAAAGTTAGATGAAAAAATGCAGGCTACAATAAGTTTAATGAAGAAAAATGCACAGGGAACCAATAGTAATGGAATGAAAGATGGGTCTCACATCATTGGAGTGGACCAGAAGGAAGAAAAAATATACAACCAGAAAAGAATGAAGAAATAAGAATTCAAAAAAATGAGGAGAGGCTTAGGAACCTCCAGGACATCTTGAAATGCTCCAACATCCGAATTATAGGGTTACCAGAAGGGGAAGAGGAAAAACAACAAGTGGAAAAGATATTTGAACAAATAATAAAGGAGAACTTCCCCAATCTGGCAAAGGAA
>JAPYXV010003644.1:0-12059 GCA_028533065.1 Trachops cirrhosus
TGTGGCTCCGTGGATTGAGTGCCAGCCTGTGAACCAAAGGGTCACGGGTTCGATTCCCAGTCAGGGCACATGTCTGAGTTGCAGGCCAGGTCCCCAGTAGGGGGTGTGCAAGAGGCAATCACACATTGATGTTTCTCTCCCTCTCTTTCTCCCTCCCTTCCCCTCTGTCTATAAATAAATAAATAATACATACATAAATAAAATCTTTTTAAAATTCTAAAGAAATCGAATGAAAAACATCCTCATGGATGTGCACCATGACTGTGGTGGTGGGTACATGAACCTGCATGTGTGATAAAGCAGCATGGAAACACACACATACACACACACAGAACCACATGCAGGAAACTGGATGGAGGGGACGCTGATCTCTCTAGATTATTTCTTATGACTACATTTAATTTGCAGTGGTCTTAATACAAATTTTAATGAAAACCAAAGCAAACCCCGGCCCCCTGGAGCTCATGCTCTGGTGGGAGACTGCCATGCAGGACTCTGAGGAGAGAGGTTACGTACGGGGAGCCCCAGGCCCCCACCAGGCATCAGGTGCTTGGGCAGGTGGTCACGATAATTGCCTGATTAGGGACTCAGGACAATTGGGGGCCTGCCAGACTGGAAATAAATGGCCGCTCAAACCGGGTTTTACATTGAAGAGGGCTTAATAATGGCAACGTTGGCAAGGTATGGGCAAGGTTCATGGACTGGGTGAGGGGCGGTACACCCGTGGGCAGGCAGCACTGGGAACCTGCAGAGATGCAGGGATGGAGAGGTGACAGGAACAAAGGCAGGGTGTCTGCATGGAGAGGGCTTCAAGCAGAACTGTGGCATTAGGTGGGAGGACACAGTGAACAAGGCCACCTGGTGGGGTGGGAGCAGAGAACCCACAGCCTCCCTGCCTTTCTCATGCTTCATTGAACCCTCGCTGGCACCTCCAACCAGAAGCAGAGGCTGGGTGAGATGAAGGGGTCCGTGCGGGTCAGCCCGCAGGGCCAGAGAGAGGGCAGAGAAGGCGGGGGTCTAAAGGGGGGAACAGACAACAGTTAACGGAGAAACCGTGAGTCAGAGCAAGCTAAGTCAGGACAAAGACAAGGGACCCTCTCGCCCCATACCCATCATCGTGGACTATGACATGAGGGCAGGGAAGGCAAGGCCTTGGGAGCTTACATCTGGGACCTGTGACATCAGGGGCTGGTGAAAGGATGCATGACAATGAGAGGGAGCACCAGAAAGAGGGACTGGAGACCCCCTCCCCATTTCCTGGAGCTTTGTAAACCACAAAACAGGCTTGAGAAGGTGCCTCGAAACCCCCTCATAGTGGAGGTTGAGACAGATTCAATTTCCAACCTCAGCACAGCCCCAGGGCTGCCTCCCAGTGAGCTGGGGCTGGGGGTCCACAGGCTGCAGTTCCGTGGACCACGCTTGGAGACTCGGGGCTCAGAGAACCAGAGCACCAGGCACTCCTCTCTCCCTGGTGCCAGAGCTAAAGGTTTCTTTTTGTTAGGCACTGGGGCTGCACCTGTGAACAACACAAATGAATCCTTGCCTCTTTACAGTTGAAGTGGGGACGGCCCATAGACAAGCTTTCAAAAATTAAAATAGAAAGTTGGATCGAACATTGGTTTCCTGGGGCTGCCATAAGCCATGACCACAGACTGGGCGGAGTGAAACACAGAAGTTCCTTCTCTCACAGCTCTGGAGGCCAGAAGTCTGAAATTGGGGTGTCATCGGGCACGATCCCTCTGCAGGCTCTAGGGGAGGATCCTTCCAGCCTCTTCCATCCCCTGGTGGCCCCAGGTGTCCCTGCGCATGTGGCTGCCTCAGTCCAGTCCCTGCCCTATCATTGCATGGCCCTCTCCCCTCTCATCTCCTCTCCCGTCTCCTTTAAGGGCCCCTGTAGAGCCCATCCAGGTAATCCAGGCTCACCTCACCTCAAGATTCTAACCCTAATTACATCTGAAAGACCCTCTCTCCAAATAAGGTCACATTCACAGGTTCTGGGAGCTAGAATGAATGCCTCTTTGGGGGCCACTTTTCTGCCCCCCAGAGATGGTTACAGGTAATGAGGAGCCTAACAGCGCAGAGGAGGGAGAGGGAATGCCTGTGTTGGGAGAGGCAAGAAGGTCGGGAAGGAACTCAAAGGCACTGGCAGCACACGGCCATCAGTCCTCTGACATAGTGAGGGTGATGGTTATCCTGGGGCCCGAGATGACGAGATGACACTGCTGGGGCTCCCCGTGGGGTCCAGTCCTGCCCCTCGCCCTTCACGGCCCCGGCCACGGAGCTGCCGTCCGCCCGCTTTCACACTGTGGCTGGTTTTGATTCTCTGCCCTGTGTTTATTCGTTCAGACTGATTACCTCAGGTTAGATAACGCGAGCGGCTACAGGCAGCAATCTGTGTTTTATGACATCCAGAAAGCTCGAGTCGACTCTGGAAACCGAGTCAGCAACCTGAGCTCATAGGAGGAAGATATCTTCCAGGCGGGGCTGGCTGCATAATCAGGGGGCCCAGGGATGAATGGAAATGTGGGGCCCCTGTTCAACAATTGCAAATTTCAGGACAGCAGCAGCCAGGCATAAAACCCAGGGGGGGCTTTTGGACAGGCTCCCAAGAGACCCTGCTGTCGGTATGAGGACCTCACTTTGAGTGGCAAAGGGTCAGGGCAGAGCTTGTCAACCCACACTGCTCAGGAGAATCACCAGGGACAACACAAAAACAGCAAACAAACAAAGAGGGACTCTGATGCCCGGGTCCCCTCCCAGACCAAAGAGTGAGAATGTCCAGGGGACCCAGACACCTGCATGTTTGGAAGCTCCCTAAGTCTTCTCTTTTAAACGGGAGGCACTTGCTCCTACACAGGCAGTGAGCTGATGGCCTTAGTAGGCAGTGAGCTGATGGCCTGACCAGGGAATGTTCAGCCACCACTCTGTTCTTGCTGGGGCAGAGCGCACCACGCACCCCTGCACCCTGAGTCCTCATCTGTGAAACGGGAGAACAAATGCTGGGAGCTGATGGGGCAGATAAGAGGACTGGGGGAGTGAATTGAGGTGAAATTCTTCTGAGGCTGCCCAGCTCCTGGCTTCCCACCTTCATCCCTCACGTGAGCTCGGCACCTGCACATCACAGGGATTCTACAAACGCTTGTAGACTGAGGGGGCCTGGGTACAGGATGAATGAGCGAAGGCAGAAGTCCGAGGCATGCGCCCTTCTGGGGCCCTTTCCTGACTCCTCGTTTGGGCTTTCTGCTCACAGCAGGATTAACTTGAACCTTCCATAAATTCAACGGCCTGTCTCCCGCCCTCCACCCCATGCAAATATACACACTCCCGTGGCCCCAGCACACACGTGTGTTTATTTTCTTTGCCCTTCACACTTCTCCTTTTATGGTTCCTCCAATCCTGATCCTAAGACTCATCTGATTTGTTCACAGCCTGAAGCAAGCACCAAAGCCACGCACCTGGTCTCCGAACAGCAGACCAGGGTGGAGGGGCCGTCCCACGGTGGGTGCCCGCAGGGCTTCTGATGGGTGCCCACCTCGCTAGAACCCCTGGGAGGCACAGAGAAGTCAAAGACGTGGATGGAGTCCATCCTGCAAGGGGTCGGCAATGCGATGTAGAGGAAGGGGCTCGTGGTCTGCACGGTGAGCGCCCAGTCCAGTCAAAACGAATCGGTGGTGGCCAGCAGTCCCTAGAAGTGGGACTTTCCTTGGCCTGAAAATTGAACGCACTGTCCCACATTGTCCAGCATGGTGGCCCCTAGCCACACGTGGTGAGTGAGCTTGAAATGTGGATGGTCCGAAAAAGGGATGTGGGAAGTGTAAAACGCCCACTGTATTTTGATTAATTAGCACAAAGATTTTAAATATCTCAATAATTTATGTTAATTATAGGGTGATACATTTATTAAATTAATTCCATCTATCTTTTCACTTCCTTCTTAATGTGGTTAGAAAAACTTTAATTCTATACATGGCTTGAATTATATTTCTATTGGACAACAGCTGCCTAAGCTCCCATTTTCACAGATGCAAAGTGAGTTATGCCTCTTGGGAAGCATTTGTTGGCCTTCCTTGCTTCGTTTGATCTCACGGCTCCACCACGTGAAAGTGGCTTATCTTCATTTCAGAGATGAAAAGGTGCCGCTTGGAGAAAAGGGAGATCACAGCACTTTGGAAGAAGCACAGTCTAGACCAGAGCTCTGCCCACAGTCAGGGCGAGTCCTTGTCCTCCCCCGAGGGTCCCCCTGCCTGGTCTCTGGTTCCGGGACTTCACGCACCCAACCCTGGACCGGCCTAGGCCTTGGTGGGCACCCAGTCTTGGAGTCTTTGCAGGAGTCTGAACTTCCAGGAAACATCTGCCTCTGATCCTGGGGGGGCGAGACCCTGTCTTCCTCAGACATCGGCCTCTGAGGCCATAAGACTGGGGGGACTCGCGGGGCTGTGGGATGACTAGGGGAAGAAAAGAGTGCCCTCCCCCTGCCTCCCCCATCTTCCCTTCCCTACAGCCCTCCCTCCTCCTCGTTGCCCAAGGAGAGCACGGCCACATTGTCCTACTGAGTCCTGTTTCCATTAAGGTAGCTGTTGACAGGAACGTGTCCCGGCAGAAGATAGATGCTGGCTTTGTCCCGTAAGTCCTCAGACCTCAGTGCTGGAGGTGGCCCTGAAAGGACTTTTCTCAGTAAATTACTGCATTTATTTAGCCCTTGAAGGTTTGTATACAGAGCCCACCAGGCCACATCCAGTCCCTCCTGGGCAGCCATCAGTTCAGGGCAGGGGCTGCCCCTCGGCACTCGAGAACTGACCTGGTTCAAGTCCCCTACCTTTTGATGCTCCTTTACATGTTAGAAGCACATTTGGTTATTCTTCCCAGTCTTATATAGGGTTCCATCATAACAGTACATTTTACATTATTTATAGCAACATAGTGTAGTGAAAAGAAATGGGCTTGGGGGCTCCCAAATTGGGACACATCCTGTGAGTCCCCGATATACTTTCAGGGGGCACCTAATGGCCATTCTCTACACAGTGGCCCCTGTGCCCAGCACGGCACTCAGAACAGCCTGCACCTAGGATTTAGTGCCCCCGTTGTGTAAAGGAGGAAACGGAGGCAGGAGATTGCCAGGGAATGGTGCCCATCACAAGTTTATACAGTGCCAACTACAGAACTATGCAGGGGGCCCCTGCTGTCCCCACGGTCCCACACTGAGACTGTAGATCAAGATGGTAGGGAGTCGCCTCTGGAAAAATGCTGTTAAAATAAGCCTGAGCTAGAGAAATGGGACCCATCTGGAAGTTCCTCAAGAAATTAAACATAGAGTCACCATATGACTTAGCAGTTCCACTCCTGGGTGTACCCCCAAAAGATGAAAATGGCACTTAAGCATAATCTTGTACACAAGTGTTGAAGGCAGCATTATCTACAGTCACCAAAAGCTAGGAAGGCCCCGTGTCCACCAACAGACGAACGGACAAGCAGGCGTGGTGCGTCCACACAGTGGAATGCTGCTGACCACAGAAAGGAAGCACCGACGCTTCACACGGATGGGCCTCGGAAAGAGATGCTGAGTGAAAGAAGCTGACCACAGAAGGGTTGCATAGTATATAATTCCACTGGTATGAAATACCTAGAATAGACAAATCCATAAATCGATAGACACAGAAAGTACATTAGTGGTTTCCAGAGGCTGGGGGAAAGGAAAATGACAATGAATGTGTTAGAGATTTCTTCTGGGGGCAATAAAGATGTTTTGGAATTTGTTAGAGGTGGTGATTGTACAACATTGTGAATGTAGAAAATGCCACTGATTTCTATACGTTATTTATTATTATTTTATAATCCTCACCTAAGGATATATTTATTTTAGAGAGAGAGAAAGGGAGGGATAAAGAGAAGCATTGATGTGAGGAAGAAATGCCAATTGGTTGTCTCCTGTATGCACCCTGACTGGGGAACCTGCAACCTGGGTATGTGCCCTGACCGGGAATTGAACCAGCAACCTTTAGGTGCACAGGACGACACCCTAACCAACTGAGAGTCACCTGGCCAGGCCTGATCGGTACACTTCAAATGGTTCATTTAATGGTATGTTTATTTCACCTTATTAAAAAAAAAGTCTAAATAAGCCTGGTGAGCAGAAGCCAGAGGCCATGGGTTAAGTAGTTGACTCTGAAATTGCAGGCTTTCTAAGGGAGCTGGAGCGGGGGGTTCCGCACCACCCACCAGACACCCTTGTGTTGTTTTCCAGTTTGTCTGTTTGTTTGTTCAGGGCACAATCATGCTCCTTCTCGATGGCCCATGTCATCTGAGTCGGGGACTACTGAGTAATAGACAGAGTGGCCAGGCACTGGGGGTCTGTCTGAGACAAGCCGCCACCAGCTTCGCAAACTTCCAGCCCCCTAAAGCCACAGCCCCCACCACAGGGGGTAAAGAAGGTTCTGGACTGGGACCATTTGCTCTTTAAAAGGGGTTGGCTCCTTATCTCAAGTTTTCTTCAATCACTGGGCAGAGTTGTAAGCCCTTCTCCCACTTACAGTTCTCATCAGACACCTTGATGCCACTTCCGGGCTCCCAGTTCCCCCCTTGGGTCTCTGGGCAAACCCCCCACAGGCAGCAGAGATCGGTAACTGCCCAGAGAGCTGGTCCCAGCCCCCACGAGGCGCTCTCCAAAGCCAATTGGCTGCTTTTACGGAAAGAGCACCAGCCTCTCCATTTCCTCACACCCAGGCGCGGCTCTCCCAGGGCCTTCTAGCTCTTAGATGTAGAGCTTCAGCACGGAGGTGTCAAGGAGTGGAGTCAGGTGTTAATATTTCAGGACAGAAGTGATGACTCAAAAATCCTTGCTTCTTAAACTGGCCAAAAAAGGAAAACAAAGTTGCAGGCCTTAATACTCGCTTGGCAGAGGCGTAACGAGACAGGCTTTTGTTGCGATGCTGAGAGATGGGCACAGGACTCTGCAGCCTTTCTGTGGGCCGATCTGTCAGTGTGCGTCAGGAGCTCGGAAGTGCCCAGCTTGTCTGATCTGCGACTTTTCTACTGGGAACCCGTGGAAGGAGAGCAACGGGCAGTTCCACACGGATTTATGTGGAAGGATTTACACTCACACTGCTTATAATGGTCAATATTCAGGAACAACCTAAGTGCCTATCAGTAGCATTAAGTAAATACACGAGGTGCAACTAGGCGGACATTAGTATCGTGCCCTCCCCGCATTTTGGTCCTGGCTTTCCTGCTCACTGACAGAATCATCTCTGTCCTCTGGACTCTGTCCTCTTCATCTTCCACAACAGGATTCAATTTTTCAATTTAAAAATATGGAAACATTTTATGATAAAATAATACTGAGAAAAAAGGATCTAAACTGTTTAATAATTCAAACTGCATATATATAGACAGATAAAGACAGAAGTGAGAGAGACAGTGGAAGACAGAGAAATAAAATATAGGAAAATACCCAGATCAATTAATCCCAGGATGACAGCATTGTATTATAGCTGATTAATAAATTCTTTCTAAAATGTTTCCATTTTTAATAAACTTTCTATAATGAATGTTTTGTAAACATGCTATGGTTATAGCGCATCACATTTTTTGCATTAAAAGGTCCCACGTGTTGTCATCCCAGGAGGCCGGTGTGGTTTGTGGAAAATTCTCCAGTTTTGTGGGACAGATCAGTTTCCAGACCTGGCGCTAGCTAGGTGGCCCTGCTATTTGCCCACACTTTTTGGGGCCTCACCTGGGAGGTGGAGCTCAAACTACACCACCTGGCTAGGATGCCGCTGTGGGTAAACACTGCACTTTTCCCCGGCTCCAGGAAGGAGCCGTGAGTGCTGAGCGCAGAGGGGATGGACACCGACGCCCTGAGCGTGGCCTCCCCGTCTGGGCAGAACCTGTTCATGTGTCTGGTCCCTGCCCAGCCCTCTGCCACCCTGCCTGGGCCACCTTCAGCTGGCGGGGACTTGGTGAGGGCCCCAAGTCTCTTCCCACTTCTGTTCCAGCCACAGCCCTGACACTGACCTGCCGGACGCTGGCACCTGTGGCTTGCCCTCTCTCTGGGCCTGAGGCCCCCCTGCATTAGGGGGTCATTAGGGCAGTGCTCCCAAAACCTCACCATTCAGGCTGTTACCATAGCTGTTTGCCATCATCTAGTGTTACCAGCTTGTTATTTCTTTTTAAATCAATGCTAATTTTTTAACTGAATATTGTTAAAGGCAACTTTGTATTGCTCTTGTGAATGGGAAAGGGTCACCCTCAATGGAAACTCAATGAAAATGAAATGACATCGTCGAGTTCTGGTGACACTGGAGTCCAACATTTTGCTCGCCGGGCCTATGCTGGAGAGAGGTCTGCGCGGCAAACGGACACTTCCTCTCCGCTGCTCTCAGAAAGCTGGGAAGAGAGGGGAGAGATAATGTCCTAACTTACAATGAAATCTGTTCACTCCCCTACCCCGTTCCTTGTAGAAACGAGCCACGGAGGGCCTGACCCTGTGAAGGACTCCACTCCCCACCAGTCCTATGAACCCTGGCGGGGCTCCAGGGCTGAGGGCCACTTGGTTCCCATTCGGCCTCGAAACAATGGAAGGTGTTAAGCTGTTTATTATTTCAAGTCAGCAGAATTAGCAGAGACTTCATGCATGGTACTTAAGGCCCATGCCACCTTCCAGAAATCCTGCCTCCCTCAAGTGATGCAAATGGTTCTCAAATCTCTTATTAGCGATGCTCTTAACTGTTGAAAGATCACAGGCCATTAAGAGGCCAGACGAAGCCCAGAGACCTCCGACAGCAGCAGCGGGGCTTCCAGAACGACCAGCCACACAGGCCGGAGATGCAGAGGGTCTCCTGGGTACACAACTCAACCAGCTCTGCTTCGACTCCACTGGACACCGCACGTAGGGCGCTTGACACACCTTACATCGCCTGTGCCTCACAACACCCGCCGGTGGGAATGTTTGGCCCATTTCACAGACTTTTAAAGGGAGCTTGGAAAGGCTCCACCGTTCTGTGAGAAAGCATCAGTCACCCAGCCACCCATTTACAAATACATACTAGAGCCACGTGCATTGCGAACGGTTCCAGGCACTGGGGATACGCTGGCGAATCCAATAGATAGGAATCATAGGCCTCAAGGAACTCATGCTCCCTGGGGAGGTGTAGGCATGAGACATTCAAATGCCAGAGAGTGCCAAGTGGAAGGAAGGAAGAGAGGGCAAGAAGAAGTGGGGAAGGAGGATGGGGCTGAGCAGGCGTGGTCCACACTCCATGGAGCCCCCAAATCCCTTTTGCCATTTTGCATGAATAACATGGGTGGGTTGTGTCAGTGTCATTTCCTGAAATTGACCTTGTACTATGCAAAGTGTCGCCACTGGGGAGGAAGATGTCACCACGGGGGCGGGGGGGGAGGTGTTGGGTGACAGATACAGGGATCTGTCTGTAAAGTGAGTCCTTACAACTTACATGTGACTCTCCAATGATCTTTTTAAAAAGTTCTTTAAAATTAAAAAAAAAAATACTGTTGACCAAAAGCCAAAAGTAGTAATTTCCATCTGCAGAGTGCCCGGAAAAATTAGAGAAGCTGATGATTAATGGCCCCTCAGCTAAACTGCCTGGTCCACTCAGCTCCACGTGTGGGCTTGATTAACCTTTATGACCATCTTGTGTCTCGGTATTTACATCTGGAAAATGGGCTTAGAGTGGTACCTACCCCATCTGCTTGGTGTAAGAATTCAATGTTTATGGGCCAGTGCCTCACTTATGCTGTTTGTTTATTTACTGCTGTGATTCTGTGCAAGGTTCCAGAAGCCTCTGAGCTGACCTTATACAAGCATGGATGCTTGCCTTCCATAATCTTCAGGTCCACATTCCAGATGCAGGATTCCACCCAACTTACAGCTGGGACTGAAGGGCAGGTCTGTGTAGGGAGGGGATCCTGGGCCGGGGCTGCTGCAGGCTCAGCCCTGCCCACCCCTGGGGTGGTGGGGCCTGGCCCCTGGACTGCACGCCGAGGGGGCTTGGCTTTCAGGATTCTGGCTCTGCGGAAACCATGGCCCCTGCAGGGAAGTGCTGAGACATCTTATCCTCTGAGCACCAGCGGATTTAGAGATACCCCGGATCTCCGCAAGGTGAGGGGGTGTGTTCTAGAGAACCTAGAACTGAAAGTCCTCCCTCATCCAGAGTCAGACGGCGAGGGCCTGCCACGCCGGCCAAGGGCCCCGTTTCTCTCCCAAGCCCGCTCCAGTTGCTGTCTGTCTCCAGCCCCATGGTTTATTGCAGCAAAGACTGGTTTGGTATTTCCAGAAAGGGTTCTTCTTTTCTCTGAGAACAAACAGACCCCAGCTTGTCACACTCTGCATGCGCAGGGTTCGGGCACTGGACAGGAGGAAGGAGGACATCCCTGTCTACGGAGTTTGGACGCTCCGGGCAGGGGTGAGCACGTCCTCGGGACCACCCAGCCACAGCCTCGCTGGTCCCACTTTAGGGGAGAGGAAACTGAGGCCTCTGAATGGAAAAGTGACTCACGGGGAGCAGCGGAGCTGGCTGCGCCTGCCGATCTAGCACCTTCTAAGAAATTCTCCACAGTAAAAGTTGCCTTTTCCAATTCGATGCCATCCTCTCTTCTTGGTACTGCCGACGTACAGAGCCAGATCACCTGGGTTCATGTCAGAGCTCTGGCACCTACTCTCCATGTGCTTTGGGCAAGTTACCTGTGCCTCACTTATGCCATCTGTGAAATGGACACAAAAATGCCTGCCCCGTAGGGCCGTTACCACCATGAAATGAGTGAGGCCATGGGAGACTCCCCACACAGTGCCAGGCTTCTAGATACTCTCTATGTGTTAACTCATATTAATGAAGTTTATAATTTACAAGAAATTAAGTGCACCCATGGAACATCATCATTACTTAGAAAAATAACTGGGATGTATGTTTCCATTCATCCAGATTTGAATTTTTTCCAGAAGATTTAAAATTTTCTTTGTTTTGTCTCCACATATCTACTAAGAAAGAGAAAGCCATGTGCTGACATGAAGGAACTTGTGGGAGTCAAGTTCTCGGTTCAGAACCTGCTAAAGCTGGTCCCATCTATTCTCTCGTCAGTTTGGACGGCAAGGCCCTGGGTTGGGGTGGGATGCCCAAGCTAAAAAGGGGCTCCTTCACTTTCCCTCAGACCCCACCGACGAAGGGGAGGGAGCAGACATGGGCAAGTTGGAAGTACTTCCCACATTGAGGGAGTTCCTGCTCCACTGAGACCAACCCCAAATGCCCTCTCCCAGAGTGCACCGCTCCCCTGTTTCTGGTGTGATGGAGACGGTGCTTCTCTATAGGTGCCATGGCCTCTGGACTGAGGCAAGCCCACCACCCACATGGAGAGTGTTCAGAGTGTGTAAATTAAAAACAAGCAAAACTGCTGAAACCTCTGGTCAGTCAAGTGGAAGTGCATAAAGGAAGTTTGAAGTAGATTAGGTTCAAGGCTGTGGCTCTCAGCCTGACTGGAAGCTGGTAAAAGTGACTGAAGCTGGGCCCCACACTGAGACTACTGTTTTCCAAGTCTCTGGGGTAACACTAGGCATCTGAACTGTCAATGGTCCCTAGGGGACCATAAGGGACAGTCAGAGTTGAGAACCACTAGGAGGGGGATGGTCGGCCTGGGGTGGGAGCGGCAGGAGATAAGGAGTCTCTAGCAGATGGGAACAGCCAGCCAAATGGCGAAGGCAAGAAGGGCCAGGTCCCGCTGCCTGCCCCATCCCTCCGAGCCCCTCCCACCAGCTTTTTCTGCATCTCCTGGTTCTTCTCACCCCACCCCCTCCCCAGTTTATCCTCTCTCTCAGCTCCCACCTGGCTGCTAATGGCACTGCCTTCTCCCTCTCCACAGGTCTCTAACCCTAAAGCTTTCTTCTTTTCTTCCTACCCAGTGGGTCCATCTGTCACCCCTCTCCTGACATTTCCAGTTTCTCTTCCCTGTGTCCCAGGCAGGCCACACATCCAGTCCTACAGATACGCCTCCTTGCAGGCCTCGCTCCCTCTTGCTTTGATGCTCAAGAGGTGTCAGGTTGTGCAGCCCCAGCC
>JAPYXV010003645.1:0-12059 GCA_028533065.1 Trachops cirrhosus
AGACAGACACATAGAGGTCAAT
Source organism: Trachops cirrhosus (assembly GCA_028533065.1). NCBI lineage: Eukaryota > Metazoa > Chordata > Mammalia > Chiroptera > Phyllostomidae > Trachops > Trachops cirrhosus. The sequence goes on from JAPYXV010003645.1 coordinate 23, forward strand.
CTCAGCAAGCCTAGACCAAAAATTAGCATTGATACTAGAAGGAGAAAGGGACACTCAGGAACACACACAGGTTTCCCTGCTCTCTTGAATCAGGGGAGCAGAAGGGGTATGATACAGATCCTGTGGGCCATCCATGGTGGAAGCTCATTCACCTAAATCAGTACTGAAGCTACAGACGTTTCTCAGGCACTCAGCCAGATGCTACACATTTGAAACTCCCAGTGGCCCAATTAACTTCACTCTTAAAAATAAAATTTCCCCTGAAAATTCCATTTTGCAAAAATTGGCTTTGCTGTTTTTCAAAGTTTAATTTCCTTCTTTAAGAAACGCAAAGTCCACACCATTATGTTAATAAGTAATAGTAAACTTCTTGCATTGTCTCAGTCAGGATTCTTTTCTCTTTCTGTCTGTCTCTTTGCTTTTCATGTTAACAGTATTTTTCAAATGTCTAGTGATTTGGATGCTCACTCGTACTCAGTGGGATACAGATCTGAGATCTGAGCAAGGAAGTCGGCTCTAGTTCCTCTATTTTAAATGTTTGCTTCACTTCACTGTGAACTAAGCCTGGTATCCCAGGTTCTTATTCTTCTTTACTGAATATTGTCAGGAAAATAGTCAGTTTCTTCCATGAAACCAGTTGGGAAGGAGTGGACAGCTGACTTTTTCAGGTCAGGATAGGAGATCTGACACTATAACTCCACCTCAGACAACTGTCCTTTCTACCTGATACCTTCTGTTTTGAGTCCCGTTACCCCCAGAGCACACTCAGATCTTGCGAGGGATCATGTGCTCTAGTCCTTGAGACTTTCCGGGCACCTGGATTTTTGTTGCTATTTCCCTCCAAGGACCCTTAGCATTCAATTTTCTTCTGTCAGCCAGCCAGTCACTACTTGTCCACTCACTCTCAGTTTATAAAACACCTCATCTTCTGTCACCCATCACCTGCTCTGTATGTCCTTTGGGGTTTACAACTTTCAAAAAACCTTCAGTGTCAGGTCAGTGTTTTCTCAGAGAGGAAAATAGGACAAATATGTCTTCAATGCACGATAACTCTAGTCTTCACTGATTTTCCCCAGAGATAATATAAGGTGCCCAGGGGCAGAGTCCCTGTCTGTCTTGTTCACGTTCCTCCATATTTTCCTAGGAGATAGTGAGTTCTCATAAGTGCTCATCCAATGATAAGGAGAAATAGGATTAGTAACAAAACAAAAAAACAAAGGAAAAAAACCAGCAACTTTCAGTGGCTGGAAATGACAGCAATCTAGTTACTAGCCAGAAGGGGGGCAGTGTCTTTATTCACAGGTAATCTGAAAGGTTAGATCAAAACTGAGAGGAACCTGTAGGGGATGACAGGCAACAGATGTCTTAACACCGCGCTGACATTCATAGTGCTACTCTAAGCCCAGGGGAATTCCTTGGAGCAAAATCCCATTTAGGAAATAATTCCTGTTGAAATACTTCTGATGGAGATGTTCATTGAAGGTTTATTAATAATCCTATGGATGCAGCTGACATGTGAGTCTTGGGGCTTTCTAAATCTTGCACAGAGGACTCTGAAGGGGTGGAAATTCTGTGAGTGCAGGAGATGAGGTCTATAAAAAAAGGAAAACAAGGGAAAATGTGGGAGAAGGGGAAGAAAAGGCAAAATCACTGAGGCATGGCTGGAAAGTTAGGAAATAGAGTGTTCATCACAGCTTTGAGAAGAGTGACCTAAAATGATCTTAAATGCTTTTATTTTCTCTTTCTAAACAGGCGTGAGTGGCCAACAGCTGACTCAGAGTCCCCAGTCTGTGTCCATCCAGGAGGGAGAGGGTATCTCCATGAGCTGCAGCTCTTCAAGCTCACTCAGCACCTTGCAATGGTATAAGCAGGAAGCTGGGGAAGGCCCTGTCCTCGTGATAACCTTATATACAGGTGGCGAATTGACCAGCAAGGGAAAACTGATGGCTTATTTTGATGGAACAAGAAAGAACAGCTTCCTGAACATCTCAGCCCCTGAGCCTGCCCATTCAGGCACCTACTTCTGTGCTGGGTGGCACAGTTGTCCCCTAGCACCTGCAGCCTGAACTCAAACTTGCAGCCAGGACCCCAGTCCTCTGCTGCCTCTAGCTGCTGCTCCTCTTGGCATAAAATGTGATTGTACAAACAATCCATGGCCTCTGCCCTTTCCTTACTGTGAATTCTCATGTACTCAGAGCTTTAGCTTCCAAGGACAAATACAAGAACCTAATAATCTATGTTATGCCAATAAATGTTAATGTATACAATAAATGATTCACTTTCTAGGAAAATGTTCATGCTGAACTATACTCAAGAAGAGATACACAAATTAAATAGGCCAATGACATGAAGTTAAAATAATAAAAAATGACACCAAGATTAGAGAAATGTATGGCTGAAGTTTACAAGATTTTCTAGAAACAGATGATGCCTATATTGTTTGAAATGTTCCTGAGTATAGAAAAAGCTAAAAATATCAAGCTCATTCCAAAAGGTTGGTATTGCCTTGACATCAAAACCTACAAGAGCCCTTGCTGATGTGGCTCAGTGGATTCAGCACAGAATTGCTATGCAAATATCACAGGTTCCATTCCCATCAGGGCACATGCCCTGTCTGTGGGCCAGGTCCCCAGTAGGAGGCATGCAACAGGCTCCCACACATTGATGGTTCTCTCCCTTTTTTCTCCCTCCCTTCTCCTCTCCCTAAGAAAAAAATAACCTACAGAGTAGCAAATACACATAGAATTTATATGCTGATTTCAAATATCTTGTTTATAAGCACCAACACTCCAAAATAAATTGCTAATGAATCAAATTCAGTATTTAAATAACATATAAATCAAATAATATAAAAATTATTCAATTTATATAATAAGGGGAAACATATGATGATTTCAATAAGTAAAAAATAAGTACCTGATAATTTTAAACATTTTGAAAGTTAACAAGAGAAGAAAGATGCAGCAATTAATAACATGTTGGTCCAAGACTGAACAACTGGAACAATGAATTTACACAGAGACTAGAAATAGATCCATATATATGAGGATTAGAATGAAATGTGGAATTACAGCCAAAAGGGAAGAAAAATTAGGCCTTTTCAATAAACAGTGCTGGTTCAATTGAATATCTTCCCAAATACCTCATGTCAACGATCCATTTGAGATGTATTGCATAGGAATATAAAAAGCAACATTCTAAAACTTCAGAAAATAATACAGGAGTGATTTATATAACATTAAAGTAGAGAGATATTCTCTTTTTTGAAAATTAACATCCTTATTTATTCAATGATGACATAGTAACGTATGTTCAAATATTTTTTTGTTTCAATTGTTGTTCAAATACAGTTTTCTGCCTTCTACTCCCATCCCAGCCCACCACCCAGCCCTCCCCACCTCCCTCACATTTCGACCCCACCTAGTTGTTGTCCGTGTGTCCTTTATACTCATTCTCACAAACCCTTCCCCTTTTACCCTGAAATTCCCTTCCCTCTCCCCTCTGGTCACTGTCAACCTGTTCTCTATTTCAGTGTCCTTGGTTATATTTTGCTTGTTTGTTTGGTTCATTGATTAGGTTCCTGTTAAAGGTAAGATCATATGGTATTTGTCTTTCACTGCCTGGCTTATTTCACTTAGCATAATGCTTTCCAGCTCCATCCATGCTGTTGCAAAGGGTAGGAGCTCCTTCTTTCTTACTGCTGCATAGAATTCCATTGTGTAAATGTACCATAGTTTTTTGCTCCATTAATTTACTGATGGGCACCTAGGTTGCTACCAACACTTGGCTATTGTAAATTGTGCTGCTATGAACATTGGGGTGCATAGGTTCTTTTGGATTTGTGTTCCAGGGTTCTTAGGATATAATCCTAGCAGTGCAATTGCTGGGTCAAAAGGCAGATCCATTTTTAGCTTCCTGAGAAAATTCCATACTGTTCTCCCCAGTAGTTGTACCAGTCTGCAATCCCACCAATAGTGCACTAGGGTCCCCTTTTCTCCACAACCTCTCCAACACTTGTTGTTTGTTGCTTTGTTTATGATGGCCATTCTGAGCAGTGTGACGTGGTATCTCATTGTGGTTTTAATTTGCATCTCTCTGATAGCTAGCAATACTGAGCATGTTTTCATGTGTCTCAGGATCCTCTGTATGTCCTCCTTGGAGAAGTGTCTGTTCAAGTCCTTTGCCCATTTTTTAATTGGGTTGCTTGTCTTCTCAGAGTGGAGTCATGTGAGTTCTTTATACATTTTGGAGATCAAACCCTTTTCTGAGGTGTCATTGGCAAATATGTTTTCCCATATGGTTGGCTCTCTTTTCATTTTAATGCTGTTTTCTTTAGCCATGCAGAAGCTTTTTATTTTGATGAGATCCCATTTGTTTATTCTTTCCTTTATGTCCTTTGCTCTAGGGGAAATGTCAGTAAAAATACTGCTGCATGAAATATCTGAGATTTTCCTGCCTATGTTCTCCTCTAGGAATTTAATGGTGTCATCACTCATATATAAGTCTTTTATCCACCTTGAATTTATTTTTGTGTATGGTGTAAGTTGGTGCTTGAGTTTCATTTTTTTTGCATGTAGCTGTCCAATTCTCCCAACACCATTTGTTGAAGAGGCTATTGTTACTCCATTTTATGTTGCTGCCCCCTTTGTCAAATATTAATTGACCATAGAGACTTGGGTTTATTTCTGAGCTCTCTGTTCTGTTCACTGGTCCATGTGCCTGTTTTTATGCCTATACCAGGCTGTTTTGATTACAGTGGACTTGTAATACAGTTTGATATCAGGTATTGCAATCCCTCCTACTTTGCTCTTCTTTCTCAAAATTGCAGCAGCTATTCGGGGTCATTTATAATTCCACATAAATTTTTGAAGTGTTTGTTCTATGTCAGTGAAATATGCCATTGGTACTTTAATAGGTATTGCATTGAATGTGTAGATTGCTTTGGGTAGTATGGACACTTTGATGATGTTAATTCTTCCGATCCATGAACATGGTATATGTTTCCATTTGTTTGTGTCTTCCTTGATTTCTTTCTTCAGTGTTGTGTAGTTTTCTATGTACAGGTCTTTTACCTCCTTGGTTAGGTTTCTTCCTAGGTACTTTATTTTTCTTTTTGCTATATCAAATGGGATTTTTTTCTTGATTTCTGCTTCTGCTGTTTCATTGTTGGTGTACAAAAATGCCTTTGATTTCTGGATATTGACTTTGTATCCAGCTGTTTTGTAAAATTCATTTAGTAAATCGAGCAGTTTTTTGGTGGAGTCCATAGGATGTTCTATGTACACTATCATGTCATCTGCAAACAATGACAGTTTTCTTTCCTCCTTTCCGATTTGTATGCCTTTTATTTCTTTTTCTTGTCTGATCACTGTGGCTAAAACTTTCAATACTATATTGAATAGAAGTGGTGAAAGTGGACAACCTTGTCTTGTTCCTGATCTTACTGGAAAAGATTTTAGTTTTTGCCCATTGAGTTGGATGTTGGCTGTAGGTCTCTCATATATGGAGTTTATTATGTTGAGGAGTGCTCCCTCTATTCCCACTCTGCTGAGTGTTTTTGTCAAAATGGGTGCTGTACCTTATCAAATGCTTTTTCTGCATCTATTGATATGATCATGTGATTTTTGTCTTTGCTTTTGTTTATGTGATGAATTACATTTGCTGATTTGCAAATACTGTACCATCCTTGCATCCCTGGGATGAATCCCACTTGGTCACAGTGTATGATCTTTTAATGTGTTATTGGATGCGGTTTGCCAATATTTTGTTGAGGATTTTAGTGTCTATGTTCATCAGCGATATTGCCCTGAAGTTTTGTTTCTTTGCTGTGTCTTTATCTGGTTTGAGGATTAGGATGATGTTGGCCTCATAAAAAGAGTTTGGGAGTCATCCATCATTTTGGATTATTTGGATTAGTCTGTGAAGGATAGGGGTTAGCTCTTCCTTAAATGCTTTGTAGAATTCTCCAGTGAGACCATCTGATCCAGAGCTTTTGTGTGTCAGGAGATTTTTGATTACTGCTTCAATTTCACCTGCTGTTATTGGTCTGTTCAGGCTTTCTGCTTCTTCTCCATTGAGTTTTGAAAGATTATATTTTTCCAGAAATTTGTCCATTGCACCTAGGTTTTCAAATTTCTTGGCATACAGTTCTTCATAGTAATTTCTTACAATCCTTTGTATTTCTGTGGTATCAGTTGTAATCTCTCCTCTTTCATTTCTGATTGTATTTATTTGGGTCCTCCCTCTTTTTTTCTTGATGAGTCTGCTTAAAGGCTTGTCAATTTTGTTTATCTTTTCAAAGAAAGACCTCCTGGATTCATTGATCCTTAGAATTGTGCTTTTAGTGTCTATATCATTTAACTCTGTTCTGATCTTGTTTATATCTTTGCTTCAAGTTGCTCTGGGCTGTCTTTGTTGTTGTTCCTCAAGTTCTTGTAGGTATAGTGTTAGGTTATTTGTTTGAAATGTTTCTATCTTTTTTAGGTAGGCCTGTGTCGCTATGAATTTCCCTCTTAGGACTGCCTTCACTGTGTCCCATAAGTTTTGAGTTGTTGTGATTTCATTTTCATTTGTTTCCAGAAACTTTTTGATTTCTTCCCTAATTTCATTCTTGACCCATTCATTATTTAATAGCATGCTTTTCAATCTCCATGATTTTGAGTGTTTTGGGTTTTTTTCCCTTGGGGTTAGTTTCTAGTTTCAGTCCCTTGTGATCAGAGGAAGTTCTTGATATGATTTCAATTTTCTTGAATTTGTTTAGGCTCGTTTGTGTCCTATCATGCTTTCTATCTTTGAAAATACTGCATGTGCATTTGAAAAGAATGTGTATTTAGCTCCTTTGGAATGAAGAGCTCTATATATATATATTAGTTAAGTCCATTTCATCTAGGGCCTTGTTCAATGCCACAATATGTTTGTTGATATTTTGTTTGGGAGATCTGTCCATTTTTGAGAGTGCAGTGTTAAAATCCCCTACTATAATTGTGTTCCTGTCAATATCTTTCTTGAGGTTCTTTAAGATTTTCTTTATGCATTTGGGTGCTCCTGTGTTGGGTGCATATGTATTTACAATGCTTACATCTTCTTGATGCATTCCCCCCTTGAGTATTATGAAGTGGCCTTCTGGGTCTCTCCTTATGGCCCTATTTTGGAAGTCTATTTTTTCTGATATGAGTATTGCTAGCCTGGCTTTTTTTCCCTTTCCATTTGCTTGGAAAATTTGTTTCCAGCCCTTCACTTTCAGTCTGTGTAAGTCTTTTTTCCTGAGGTGGGTCTCTTGTAGGCAGCATATGTGTGGATCATGCTTTCTTATCCATTCAGCTATTCTATGTCTTTTGATTGGAGCATTTAATCCATTTATGTTTAAGGTTATTATTGATAGGTACTTATTTATTGTCATTTTCATATCTGTGTTCCTCTCTCTCTCTCTTTTCCTTCATTTCCTTAAGGCAGTCCCTTTAGCATTTCTTGTAGTGCTGGTTTGGTGGAGGTGTATTCTTTAGACAAGAAGTCTAAATTTTAGACTTCTTGTGTCTGGGAAGCTCCTTATTTGGCCTTCTGTCTTGATTGAGAGCCTTGCTGGGTAAAGTAGCCTTGGTTGCAGGCCTTTGGTTCTCTTTACTTGGAATATTTCTTGCCATTGTCTTCTGGCTTGGAGCGTTTCCATTGAGAAGTCAGCTGCTAACCTTATTGGGGATCCCTTGGATGTTACTTCCTGTTTCTTCCTTGCTGCCTTTAAGATTCTTTCTTTGTCTTGGAGTTTTTTCAATTTTAATTATGATGTGTCTTGAAGAGGGCCTCTTTGGGTTCCTCTTGATTGGGACTCTGTGCTTCCTGGATTTGTGTGATTTTCTCTCTCATCAAATTAGGGAAGTTTTCCATCATTACCTTTTCAAACAGGTTTTGTATTTCTTGCTCTTCTTCTTCTCTTTCTGGTATCCCTATTATATGGATACTATTATGTTTCACATAATCCTGCATTTCTCTTAATCTCTCCTCATTCTTTCTGAGCCTCTTTTCCTGTTCTTGCTCTTTCTGGGTGTTTTTTTTCTACTTTGTCCTCCAGCTCACTGATTTGATGTTCTGTTTCATCAATCCTGCTTTTGATTCCTTCTACTGTGTTCTTCAGTTCAGAAATGGTATTCTTCATTTCCTCTTGGCCCTTGGTGATAATTTCCATTTCCTTTTTCATGTTGATATAGTTTGCAGTGAGTTCATTGTAGTTTCCTATAGTTTCTGGTAATTCACTGTGAGCTCATTGAGCTTCCTGATAACCATAGCTTTGAACTCAATATCTGATAGCTGAGTTGCCTCTATTTCATTTAGCATTCTTTCTGAGGTTTCCTCCTTTCCTGTCATTTGGGGATTGTTTCTTTGTCTTCCCATTGTTTGTGAGACTCTTCTTGTTAGCCTCAGCTTCTTAAATTGATCTGGTCTGGCTCCCTGGGTTTATGGTGTGAAATTCTGTGGTAGAATACCTGTGAGATTCAGTGGTCCAGTCTCCTTGATCTCCCGAGCTCACTCGTCTTGGGCTGTTGTTTGAGTTTGCTCTGTGTTTGTCTTTGGATTTTGATTGTTGTTGGGTCTTTCTTTGGTGGGTCCTTCCCACCAGCTGGTTAACTGAGGGTCACTCTGTCCACCACCTCTTGCATTTTGTTGTGCTGGTGAGGGTAGGTTGATTTGAAGTTGTTTCTTCTATGTGTACAAAGTTTTGAGGATTCTCTCTTGCTCTTGTTCAGTTGTTTGTTCTTGGTAATTGCTCCACTATTTAGTTGTATTTCCAGATAGGTCCTGCATTGAGGTCAGTGTGGCTTCCACTCCCTCCTTCACCTCTTTCTGTTGTTATCTGTTGGTGGTTCCTTTGTTGTTGGGTTTCCTCTTCCAGTGGGTATCCTGGTGTTCACAGCTTCCACCTACTCTTTTTTGTGATCAGTTGGAGGGGGAAGGCAAAATGGTTTAAGACAACAAGTGTGTATTCTATGATATTTACATTAGCAGCTGGTAGAGAAGAGATAGGAGATCCTTTGGCTATGCATAGTGTTAACCATGATATTCCACCCAACTAGCCACTTTTTAGGAAGAATGGAAAGAAGATAAGACTCTTGTTGGGGAGGGAAGGATTGTGAGTTGGATCTAGAAAACAGCGAGGTTGTGGGAGGTCAGATTCTGAGGTAAGGTGAGAGTAAAGGATAGTAAATAGGTGTAGTGTGTGATAGAATAGAGTTAACCACTACAGTAATAGAGTTCAGGAAACTGTGAAGTGAGCTAAGATCTGGGAGGGGTGTTGTATAGTATTTACAATTGTATAGAACAACTATTATTTACAATAATGATGAAGCGACCATCATATCACAGAATCTATGTGATCTGAATAACTAGAATAAGGATTGTAGGACCTTGAGTAGTGTGCTAATGGGACACAAGTGAACTGAAGGACAGTAAATTAGCAATACACTATGAAAGAGATACCAGGGGAAACCTGTCAAACGATACAATTTAACCAGCCAAGTAAAGAAGACTAAATAGAAATAAGAGGAATACAGAAATACTATTAAAATAAAAGATGTAAAAATAATGAAAAAATAATAATACAAATATGCAATAACTTGCAGGATCTCTGTAATAGCAAAGTGAAATTTTTCTCACTGTCTCAGCTGTTGGGATGCCCCCTCTTTGGGTCCAACTCTGGTCTTTTCACAGTTCCCGGGTTTTTTCTCACATGTGGGAATTTTTGAAGAAGAAGAAGGAGGAAGAGGAGGAGGAGGAGGAGAAGGGGAAGAGGAAGAAGAAGAAGATGGAAGAAGAGATAAAATTGGAAAGAAAAGAAGATGGAATAAAACAAGAAAGAAGAGAGGAAAAAGGAGTTGAAAGATAAAGGAATAAAGAATTACTTTAAAAAAAAAGCCTCCTGCTGGTTTCAAACTGGCCAAACTGGTTTTGTTGGTCTTGTCGGCTGCAGGAGGCTGAGGGGCAGTTTGATTCACTTTTCTCCCTTTCTGATCCACACTCAGTCAGTCTTGGCAGCTACTCTCTCCAGGGCTAGCTGGGTGACTCTCCCTGAGGCTTTGAGTGTGGGATCCAGGCCTTCCTCAGAGTTCACTCTCCGTGAGGTTATGGATGTGATCTTGAGGCCCTTCCACAGAGCTCACTTTCCTGGGATTGCGGGCGTGCACACTCAGCCAGGCCACCTCCAGTCCCTCAGGTTCTGGTGAGCTCTCTTCCCAGGGCTACAGGAGTGTGCAGGGCCTTCAGCGCCACCTCAGGAGTGCTGCCCGGTTGGGTGAGGAGGAGGCCAGAGTGGCTGCTGCAAGATAATTCCCCAAACACTGTCTCTTTTTTCACTTTTTCTTTTTGAGAAATTCCTCCTACTCAAGCCTGCCACTCTGTACAGAGGCCTGATCTTTCACCCTGCCCAATTCTCCAACCAGACTGGGGACTGTCCAGGTCAGGGCCCATCACAGCCCAACTCTGAACTGACCCCGGCCGGTGTCCACAGACTCTGTGGGTGCTCACAGCCCCTGTGTGCTTACCACTTAGTCCTTATTCCCCTCTCTGCAATACAAGCAACCAGGTGTCTCCCCATGCTGCTCAAACCTTGTTTGGCTGGGGAGGGAGCCATTGACCCAACTCTCTCCCAAGAACCCTGTGGTAGACCTGGCAGGTGCTGGGTCTGTGCCTGCAGCTGCCCTGTTCCCCACGCTGGACCCAGGGACCTTATTGTCCTGAAGCAATCTTCTTACCATCTGGTTTTTCAATGTCTGCTACAATTTTTGGTCTTCTATCTTCATATATCCTGGGGTACTATTGGCTGCTTGCTCTGTTTCTCCATAGATTGGCTAGGATGTTCTCCTGTGTGTAGGGGGAAGTGGAATCTGCTCCCTCCTACCTCGCTGCCATCTTCCCTCCCTTGCTTGGGTTTTAGTACTCCAAACAGACATTCTAAAATAAGAGGTACAAAGAGTTAAGCAAGAAGCTTAATCAAAATACATATTGAAAGAGAGTGAAAAGGCAAGCCACAAATGGAAAAATACTTTTCAATAGGTTTAACCAGCAAAAACGCTAGTCATCCATTTGGAAGTAATGGATTAAGAGCAGGTGAGTATAGTTCATCCCTTCACTCTTTTGCCTGACACCTGAGTTAGTGTGACTGCAAACATCCTCCTGGTAGACATTCCAATGCAATTATTAGAAGGAATATAAATGAGAGGCTTTTAGGGGCTGCTATGAACTTACTCTGCTATGTTACATTAGAATGCTGACTATAATGAAGCCTGATATTTCAGAATTTATAAGATGCAGTTGGTTAAAGAATGGAAATTAATCATACAACCCATCAAGTCAAGTATGGGATTAAAAACTCCATCCCAGATGGGATAAAATAATTTTTTTAAAAACCCAGACTACATAGTGATGTTGTGTGCTAAGACTCCTCATCTCACAGTCACCACTCATGCACACAAAAGAAAGAAGGACAATTCCTAAATCTAATACAAAATTATAAACTAAAACCTCACAATAAACATGATACTGAGCCAAGAAACTAGAAAGTATGTATTAAGCAATCAGTAAATGATTAACTAATTATACACCTACATGAGAGAATACTATCCAGACATTAAAGAAAATAAGGTAGATCTGCGTATAATAATGTATAAATACATTTATTTTTTATTATTTTTAATATATTTTATTGATTATGCTATTACAGTTGTCCTATTATCTCCCCCTTCATTCCCCTCCACCCTGAACACCCTCTCCCACCCACATTCCCCCCTTTAGTTCATGTCCATGTGTCATAAGTTCTTTAGCTTCTACATTTCCCCTACTATTCTTGCCCTCCTCCTATTTTCTATCTACCATCCATGCTACTTATTCTTTGTACCTTTCCCCCCTCTCTCTTCCTCCCACTCCCCCTGTTGCTAACCCTCCATGTGATCTCCATTTCTGTGGTTCTGTTCCTGTTCTAGTTGTTTGCTTAGTTTCTTCTTGTTTTTGTTCCAGGTGTGGTTGTTAATAATTGTGAGTTTGCTGTCATTTT